>LBNU01012358.1:0-22214 GCA_014162995.1 Artemisia annua
TGGTTGTGCCGTGCATGGCAATACGGAGGGAGGCAAATGACGCCCATAAACATGGAGAGATATGTATGCACTCCATGAGTTAATTAGGAATGACACCCTACATCCACCAACGTAACACACAGTCAATCTAAGCCGTAAAAGGATAGTTAGGGGAGGTCAATGGAACTAACAGTAACACACAACTTTCTCCAATATTTGTTTTCACCAAACCACAATAGTTTAGATATTTTGTTATTAATTTGCATAAGTAGTTAAATCTTGAGTAAGTGACTAGCAACAATTCTCTCGCTTAAACTTCTCAAACCGAGATTTTTAGCGTTGCTTTCCCATAAAACAAAAAAAAATACAAAAACGAATCTTCCTCCACCTTAACCTATTAGAGTAGCTGTTTCTAACCTAACGATACAACTATTCCCTGTGAGAGAACGATCCAATCCCCCGTACTTACCCACTATCCTAGTAACTACATCGGCAGGTACACTGCTGGTGGGGTTGTAGAGCCTCTTGAGATCCTCCCGAGAGGTAAAACCTATTGTAAGTCTACCAAACCATGCATCAATTTTATGACTTATCTATTCTAACTAAACCTAATATGAGTTTATTGAATATATTTTCACCACCTATAAACTACTAGTCACTCAGAAGCCAAAGCTTGAACCAAACAGCCCCTTTAACTTAGTGTTAACACTACAACTTGATTTTCCTAAGCTTATACCTACTGATTCTAATGAATCAAATAGGTGCCTAGACTATATTAGAAGCTACTTGAGCAACTCAAAACCAACAATTAACTACTAGAACACAAGTGGCAATTTGATCTAAAATGAGCAGTAAGGTCTAAATTTACACTGGAAACTAGCAAGGACAACAAAGTGAGCATTCAAACAAATACACCATCATGCTATACTAAGCACAAAAAACTACAAACTATAGTAATAAGCTAAAATGAAGAGAGATGCAGAGAGAGGTGGAGACTTACTTGCTTAATGGCTTATGAAAGGAATTGAGCCTATGACAGCTTATGTAACTCACAGTAACATATGAAGTTATGTGAACTTATATTCAAGGGTTATAACAGCTTCTAAAAGCTTTATGTCCCCTAGATGCTAGTCTAACAAAAATTTTTTTTCTCTTAAAAATCTCTGGAAATACAGAAAACTGAACAATGGCAGAGTATTAACAATTTATAAAGCTGAAAGCTAAAGAAAAGTACGTTAATGAACAAGATATTTAGCAGCTTTATATGAAATAACTTATATAAAACAGCTTCTATTCAAACTTAATATTAAAATAGCTTCTATTCAACACAAAACAAGGAAATATCAGAGTATTGTTTATTAAATTTGTAAAGGTAGATTCACACTAGGAACATTACAGTGAACTAACATTAAACCCTAATTTTGCTATCGAAAATACACCAAACTATCCTAAACTCCACCTCAACCTACACATTTAATGCTAGAACTAAGTTACCTAAGCTAAAGTAAATACTTATGCGAAGAAAACAACAAACAAACAATGAATACCAATACAGTATCGATCCAAACAGTCTTAAACAAGCATTTTTCAAACAACTAATGGGATTTAACCTTAAACGTACTGATTTTATGATCTAAACAGATTACCTATAGATAAGGCTAATTGACAAAGAAAAACAACTAAGAACACCAAATCTAGAATTACAGATGGAGCTAATAAGGCAGACCAAGACACTAAGACATAAATTTGCAAAACACTAATTAAAGCAGTAGACATAAGACTTTTGAACTAGAACATATTAAACATACAGTAAGCATGCAAACAGCTACCATTAACTAGAATAAGCTAAATGAAGTAGTAAGTAACATATTAATACAACAAATGCAAAGACTTACTTGATATTTTGGCTAAAAGGAACTTGAACTTATGGAAACTGACATAAGCTCACAAAGCTATGGAACAGATTTCATGAGGTTATGGAGTGGAGTGAGAGCTTACAGAAGCTATTCCACTTAAGTTATCTAAATAATTTTTTTAATAGGAATGAAACGTAGGTTGGTTTAAACTATTTAAAGCTTTCAAAGAACTAAATGAACTTATTAGGACTGAAAGTAAAAAGCTTTTTAAGCCAAATGAACACTATGAAGAAACGATTAAAAAGATACTTGAGGAACAAAATTACTATTTTATAATATTAGAACAAATTACACTATTAAAGGCAGCAGTATACATAAAATAACACATAATAAAGCCCTAAATAACCTAAGATTCTATATTAAAACTATACCTATACTACACGAATACAACCATGATCAGGGGAGCTCCTTTTATAGCCTTCAGAGGCGGTTTGGAAGCTTCAGAAGATGATTCTAGGCTATTTGAGCATATCCCACCGACTTTGACAACATCTCGATCCTTCATAGTCCTTGGACTCTTCTGGCAGGTTCTGTCCAATAAACTTGCTCCCATTCGTTCACGTGGGCCTGGATAAGCTATGTTGGCAGATCATTCAAGAAGGTACGAGGATAATTATGGGGGTACGAGGTTAATTTTCAGGTAAAAGGGGGTGAATGAGATGGTGAACACTGGAAGGGTAAAAAAAAATGCGCGTGTGTTTTTTTAGTATTGTTTGACCGGGTATTGGGTTTGAACTTGAGTTGGGTTATTTGTGGAAGTGGTGGATATGGCCTTGGCAGGTTTTAGGTTGGGTGGTGGTGTTTGGTTTTTTAGGTATGGATTGGTGGTTTTGTTTGGGTTTAATATAAAAGGAGGGTCGGTTTGTTTTAGGATGGTATAAGTTTAGGATTTTAGCAGTTTATCCAAGGACCAAATTTGAACTTATGAATTTCCAGGGACTAATCCTGCCTTTTTCCAAAATACTTTCCAAGGGCCATTGATGATATCTTTAATGCTGAGGGGCTTGAGTTGTCATTATTTTTCAAAGGGCTAGACTTGACAACTTCTGAAACTTCAGGGACCATTCTTGTAAAATCTCTTCAAATTTCATCCACTGTTCCTTATGTCATTTCTTCAAACTTGAGGATTATATTTGACTTCTAGCTTTCTTTGACCTTTTAATACTCCCGGTTCCGGCCTTTGACTCATTCCATGTCTTGTGCTCGTTTTTGTGAATTTGGCCGGTTTTTGTCGTTTCTCATATTTATTACCTGCATATTTCAAAAACACAAAAACATATATATTGGACAATTATTCGTTAGTTTGGGTCTTTTGGTCGGTTTGGTCAAGAAAAGGTATGTGTGTAAGCACATACCAAAGAATCCCCCAGACTAAGATATTGCCGTGTCCTCACGCAATGTTATGAGCTCACATTTTTAAAAACCTAAAATTCCTCATCTCTTTTTACTAACTTTGAAAAGTAGCAAAACATTCAAAAGAGACTACTAAATTTTAAACTCCAAAAATGCCCCGATTATCCTACTTAATTTTTTTTATCTATATATTTACAACCTAACTTATTCGGGTGACGGTATGTTGACTTTTCATTATCCTAGGGATAACTTTAAGGATCATAGAGTAGGAACACGACTCCGAGAGAAGTGACCGTATGGATAAAATTCATCGTCACTGATTTTTCACAAGTTCCCAAGCCAAGCGTAAAAACGAAATCATTGTTTATTTACAAGTTAGATGCTAACACTACCCATGGAAGTTACTTGTGATTATATTTAACTCTTACTCCCATATTCCTATTTTCCTCTAATTATTTTATTTTTGGTGGGATAATGAATTTCTTCATTTCCTCATTTTTATAATTATTAGTCCGATAAAGGCTTAGGATTTAGACGCTAAGTAGTTTCTAATTCTTCCCTCGAGAACCGTTGCCCATAAAAATGAGGTCCACATCAAGGTCTCTGATTTAACACGATTTTGGGGATATCCCTTTTATTGGCGACCGAAACAACTCAACTACGAGTCCAGAGACAGAAGCTTTTATTAGGATATCCCCGGACTCAAAATTTGGCTTTTATTTTACATTATTAAGCACATTAACATATTTTGCCCTTGGTCTTTTACAACAATTACAACATCGGCTGCGAACCGGCAAGATGTAATAGTCTTATTATGACCTTGGGTATTTCCTCCGCCTTTTTAGAAGTCTATAACATCGGCTGCGAACCAGCAAGATGTAGAAAACTTTTTGGCTTTGGATTATTATTATTATTATACATTATTCATTTATTTTGCCAAATCCCAAGTCCTACGGCTTTTATAACAATCCCAACATCGGTTGCGAGCCGGGAAGATGGAATAGTCTAGTACACCGTAACGCTGGCAGTACCTTGATGTGTACCCAACTTCCATAAGCAAGGATTCTTTTGGCAAGGACTACAAACTAAGTTTCGCCAAAATCGTGCACCTTTAATTAAACCTAAATTACTATTATAAGGGGTAAAACAAGCTGATGGGAGTAAAAGGCCACAAGTAGCTTCGATGAGCTCTAAAGAGATCCAACTACTCCACGTTTATCATCTAACTTCTAAGTAAACTCTATCATTTCTCGTTCTCCGCAAATTTAAAATCTTAAATAATAATATCCGCGGATGCTTAGCCGACAATCAAATATTATGATTATGAACGGTTAAGGGAACAAGCTAGGGCTCAACACGCCCGATCAAGTCAAAATTTTATTCCTACTCTCACCAGCGGAAAAGTCAACATTATGTCAAAACTTATTATATTTTTGTAATTTTTTAAATTTTTCTCATTTTTTTTTTGCTTTTTTTTTCATTAAAATTTTTCAAATTTTTCGGAAAAACGGGGTTGCGTGAGTACTCGGCAAAATGCAAGGCAAAAATCGAATCGAAAGATTCACCCCCCAGACTAAAGTGAAACATTGTCCTCAATGTTTCGAAGGTAAGGGTAACCTACGTAAATCTAAGGCCGTTTATTAGGTATGCCAAATAGATAAACGTTAAACGAAACGATTAGGATATGAGAGAAGCATCGAAAAATGAGACTCGAGTGGAGAAAGGACAAACACAAGCACGAGAGTCTTCATTTTCGGGCAACCTGGACAAATAAACACAAGCACAAGCATAACACGAGAAAATGGAAGAGGTGACCCTCCTCATGGTTATTTATTAGCAAAAGAAAATAAAAAGGAAAAAGGATAAAAAGGATAAGCATGGGGTGCCTCCCACGAAGCGCTTGTTTATTATCGAGTCGCATAGCTTAGACTCGCCCCGAATTTAATTATCCTTGGGGAAGCAAGATGTGGAAGATACAATCTTCATCGGACTTTCATTCAAGGTGTTAGGATTAACATTGAAGCATAAGAAAGTTCCATACCGACGAGATACCCATGGCAAATAGAAGAAAGAAGTGGTGATGCCGGGGTCAAAGATGGCATCCTCACTTCCGATGAAGTGAAGGATAGGAGAAGTCACATCAAATGTGAAGAAGGGGAGAAAGATTTTGATAACAATCAGGATAAGATATTCATCTTTAAAAGCAAATTTCACATTTTGTATATCATCATTAAAGCTCATATGGTCGTTTTCAACAAAGACCTTGGGAGGGAGGGTCGGGATGATGTCGTCAATAAGCACGTCTCCCCCCAGACTAAAACCTTTCTCAAGATCAAAATAGAAAGAATTATAATCCGGAGGAGCTATGATGTGAGCGAGTTCACTGGCGAACTCCTCATGACAAGAAGAAGAATCAATAGAAGGAAGATCGGATTCAAAATCAAAAGTATCGTCATCATCCCCTGGTGGGATAGAATCAACGTGAAAAAGTTCATCGGCGAACTCCTCGATAAGGGAATCACTCCTATGATGTAAACTCTGAAGCTCTGGTTCCATGTCGAATTCATCACTATCCTTATTCTGAAAATCAAAGATCGGATTTTCTGATTGAAGAATAAATTCTGAATTGAGATCGAACAAAGGATTGGTGATATTTGTTTTGAATACTTTTGAATCAAAAGGTTTCTCATATACCCTTGGGATTGGAACAAGGTCATCTATTTCTTCAGAAGAATTGATTTCGACTTCCTTGTTCCCCATTGACAAGGTATCGGAAAATTCCTTAACGAGTGAATCGATCTTAGGATTAACTTCTTCAGACGGCTCGTCATCATCACTCTCACTGTCATCGGAGTATGAATACTTTCTGGTGAAAGGGAGATTTGGTCCTGGCTGAGATAGATTGAC
Source organism: Artemisia annua (assembly GCA_014162995.1). Classification (NCBI taxonomy): domain Eukaryota; kingdom Viridiplantae; phylum Streptophyta; class Magnoliopsida; order Asterales; family Asteraceae; genus Artemisia; species Artemisia annua. The sequence goes on from LBNU01012358.1 coordinate 6,156, forward strand.
TTGCTTGCCAAGGACCTCAGTTTGTGTATTCAATACGGAAACTTTGTCAGAGTAATGATCACTCATCTCAGTGGTAGAGTTATAATGAACTTCAGCGTCCCACTGATAATGATGAAGTGTCATATTTTCAATTAAGTCATAAGCTTCTTGAGGAGTTTTCCACATGAAATTTCCGCCGGCTGCCAACATAATCTTGTCTCGATCAATCGGAGTTATGCCGTTATAAAAGATTAGGATCTGATCAAGAAGCAAAATATTATGGTCTGGACATTTTCTTAACAACGATTTGAATCTCTCCCAAGCATCGAATACTGATTCCATAGGAAATTGCCGGAAATTCAAAATGTCTCTCCTAAGCTGCATCATTTCAGAACGTGGAAAGTATTTTGAGAGAAAGTTGAGGAACATCTCTTCCCAGGAATGAATTGAATGGGTTTTAAGAGCATAAAACCAATTTTCAGCATCGTGGGATAAAGAGAATAAGAAGAGATTCAAACGGATGCTATCAAGAGAAACTCCATTTTGTTTCATGGATTGAGTGATGGCTAAGTATTTGTTCAGATGTTCGTTTGCATCCTCATTTCGAAATCCGTGAAATTGGCAATTTTGCCGGATCAGTCGAACCATATGACTTTTCAATGTGAAGTCGGTTCCCGGAGCTGATGACGGAGTGATCGGTTCTCCTCTACCGATCAATGTAGGACGATAGAAATCCTCCATGGTCCGAGGATCATGGGGATGAGATAGAAAATCGATCATGGTGAAGAATTAAACAACGAGAGGGTAAAAAAAGGTAAGAATTAAACGGTTAAGAGGATAAGAAGATAAGAATGAAACGGTATAGAGGGTAAAAGAAGAAGAATCAAACAAATCAAAGGATAACGAAGATTCTTTTTTTGGTTTTTGTAAACATAAAAGAAAAGGAAAAACAAACTTAGAGGTTAAAATTATTTTTTGGGTTTTTTAAGTATTAAAACAAAGAAAACAACAACAAAAATACTTTTATTTTATTTTTGGTAACCGTTACGTTAACCGTAACCGTTTCCCTTGAAATTACGCGCGGCGAGGCGGGAGGACAAAGGTGCTCCGTAGATGCTTAAAAACCCGTCCTGTTCAGTCTGCAATTTAATGTCAAGACTTCCGTATTCCTCGTTTATTCGGTTGTAATCTCAAAGTAATCCGTGTAACGACTAATTTCACGATTTGTTTTGTTGGTTATTTGGGCACGGTTTACAACACTTTCAAAGAAAGTGAGGATGTTTATTTTATTTTTGGATTTTTATGAAAAACACTTTAGGAAAAGTGTTTTATTTATTCTATTTTTGTATTTTTATAATATAACGAAAATAAGTAACTTCCGGGGAGGAAGGATCTTCAAATCACAAAAACAACGAACGGAATCGACGCACTCGTTTCAAGCCTTCCCCGGCAGCGGCGCCAAAAAGTGATTGATACACAACACAATATATATAGTAGTATATCTCCGAGGATAGCACGGGTAAATATGTATCCCCGGGTCGTTTTCCCAACGAAGGCTGAATGGAGTTCGTGAGTTCGTGATCGTGAGTCGTGAAGTGAATGTGAAGGGGGATTATGGGGAACCCTAAGCTAAAATTATACTATGAGAAATAAAAAATGCACAAATAAGAAAGCACGTAACCCTAACACGTAATTAAAACCTAAAAACGTAATTAAAACGTAAAATAAACGTAAACGCGCAAAATAAAAAGTGAATTTAAGGCATTAATGATCCTACGGGTGTGAAAATTATTTTTTCTACGTTCTAAAAGACAAAAGAAAATTTTAGGAAAAAGAAAAATATTATTTTGACTTTTTATTTAATTATTATTAATTTNTTATTTTTGGATTTTTATGAAAAACACTTTAGGAAAAGTGTTTTATTTATTCTATTTTTGTATTTTTATAATATAACGAAAATAAGTAACTTCCGGGGAGGAAGGATCTTCAAATCACAAAAACAACGAACGGAATCGACGCACTCGTTTCAAGCCTTCCCCGGCAGCGGCGCCAAAAAGTGATTGATACACAACACAATATATATAGTAGTATATCTCCGAGGATAGCACGGGTAAATATGTATCCCCGGGTCGTTTTCCCAACGAAGGCTGAATGGAGTTCGTGAGTTCGTGATCGTGAGTCGTGAAGTGAATGTGAAGGGGGATTATGGGGAACCCTAAGCTAAAATTATACTATGAGAAATAAAAAATGCACAAATAAGAAAGCACGTAACCCTAACACGTAATTAAAACCTAAAAACGTAATTAAAACGTAAAATAAACGTAAACGCGCAAAATAAAAAGTGAATTTAAGGCATTAATGATCCTACGGGTGTGAAAATTATTTTTTCTACGTTCTAAAAGACAAAAGAAAATTTTAGGAAAAAGAAAAATATTATTTTGACTTTTTATTTAATTATTATTAATTTAAAACTATTTTTAAATATTAAAATATATTAAAAATGCAAATAATTAAAAAAAATCAAAAATTAAAAAATCAAAAATATTATAAAACTAATTTTAAAACTGAAAAATATTTTTTTGGATTTTTTATTAATTTATATTAATTAAAAAGGATTTAAAAGTACTTTAAAACTATTTTTAATTATTATAAATACTAAATGAACTTGGAAAATTATGAAATTTTTCAGATAAATCTAGAATATTATTAAAAACCTAGGAAAAATAAAATTTCTTAAAAACTAACCTTAATAAGCTGATTTGGGCTAATAAGCAGTTTGAAATAAGCACTTCAAATAAGCAAATAAGCACTAGAATGCACCAAAAGCTCAGGTATAGTGTAATAGACCTAAAAAAACCTAATTCAACTCAAAAAACTCAAATAAGCCTAGGCCGTAAGCTAGATAATCAATGAGCAAATTGGACAGAAACTAGCCTAAACCTCCTACTTCTAGCTTATAAATAAGCACTCTAATAAGCCAATTTTTGGGAGATTAAGGGGGAAAAAGCTAGACCACCCAGGAGACTACTCTAAAAACCAAAAATCCCTAATTTTTAAGACCTAATTGAACCTCAATTTACCCCTAGATCAACATGTGAAAATCTGTTTAAGAAAAAGTATGCATGCAGTTTGACTTTTCTTATGCACTTGAACTTTGACTTTTATGAGTTTCTATGGATCAAGACTTAATCTAGAAATGATATTCAGCTAATATATGAACTGAGTAACCTGAATGCAACTAAAATCCATCAAGATTCAAGGATCATGACAGCATATACACAATAATACTTACTGATTTTGAAGATAAAGCAAATTTTGACTTTTTGCTGAAATACCTATATGTTTTATGACTTATCTATTCTAACTAAACGTAATATGAGTTTATTGAACTAATTTTAACACCTATAAACTACTAGTACTCAAAATCTAAGCTTGAACCAAACACCCCTTTAACTTAATGTTAACACTACAACTTGATTTTCTAGCTTATACCTACTGATTCTAATGATCAAAATAGGTGCCTAGAATATATTAGAAGCTACTTGAGCAATCAAAACCAACAATTAACTACTAGAACACAATGTGGCAATTTGATCTAAAATATGGCAGTAAGGTCTAAAGTTTACACTGGAACAAGTAAGGACACAAAGTGAGCATTCAAACAACTACCATATGCTATACTAAGCACAGAAAAACTACAAACTACAGTAACTAAGCTAAAATGAAGAGAGATGCAGAGAAGAGAGTGGAGACTTACTTGTTAATGGCTTATGAAAGGAATGTGAGCTATGACAGCTTATGTAAGCTCACAGTAAGCATATGAAGCTTATGTGAACTTATATTAAGGGTTATAACAGCTTCTAAAAGCTTATGTCCCCTTATGCTAGTCTAACAATTTTTTTTTTTTTTTTAAATTTGGAAATAAGAAAACTGAACAATGGCAGAGTATAACTAATTTAAAAGCTTAAAGCTAAGAAAAGTACTTGAATGAACAAGATATTAAGAGCTTTTATATGAAATTAACTTAATATTAAAACAGCTTCTATTAAACTTAATATTAAAACAGCTTCTATTAAACACAGAACAAGGAAATAAGAGATTTTTATTAAATTTGAAAGTAGATTACACTAGGAAAACATTACAGTGAACTAACATTAAACCCTAATTTTGCTATCTGAAACCTACACCTAAACTACTCCTAACCTCCACCTCAACCTACACATTTAATGCTAGAACTAAGTTACCTAAGCCTAAAGTGAACTACTTATGCGAAGAAAACAATAAACAAACAATGAGAATACCAATACAGTACCTGATCCAAACAGTCCCTTAAACAAGCAATTGTTCAACAACTATGGGATTTTAACCTTAAACGTACTGATTTTATGATCTAAACAGATTACCTAGACTAGATTAAGGCTAATTGAACCAAGAAAAACAACTAAGAACACCAAATTCCTAGAATTACAGATGGAGCTAAATAAGGGCAGACCAAGACAATAAGAACATAAATTTGCAAAATACACTAATTAAAGGCAGTAGACATAAGACTTTTGAACTAGAACATATTAAAACATACAGTAAGCATGCAAACAGCTACCAGTAACTAGAATAAGCTAAATGAAGTAGTAAGTAAACTAATAATAACAAGAATGCAGAAGACTTACTTGATATTTTGGCTGAAAGGAACTTGAACTTATGGAAACTGACATAAGCTCACAAGATCTATGGAACAGATTTCATGAGGTTATGAGAGTGGAGTTGAGAGCTTACAGAAGCTTATTCCACTTAAGTTATCTAAATAATTTTTTTTAACAGAATGAAAGTAAGGTTGGTTTAAACTATTTAAAAGCTTTCAAAGAACTTAAATGAACTTATTAGGACTGAAAGTAAAAAGCTTTTTAAGCCAAATGAACACTATGCAAGAACAGATTAAAAGATACTTGAGGAACAAAATTACTATTTTATTAATCTTAGAACAAATTACACTATTAAAGCAGCAGTATTAAATAACATAACACATAATTAAAGCCCTAATTTAAACCTAAGATTCTATATTAAAACTATACCTATACTACACGCTACAACCATGATCAGGGGAGCTCCTTTTATAGCGTTCAGAGGCGGTTTGGAAGCTTCAGAAGATGATTCTAGGCTATTTGAGCATATCCCACCGACTTTGACAACATCTCGATCCTTCATAGTCCTTGGATTCTTCTGGCAGGTTCTTGTCCAATAACCTTGCTCCATTCGTCCACGTGGGCATGGATAAGGCTATGTTGGCAGATCATTCCAGAAGGTACGAGGATAATTATGGGGGTTCGAGGTTAATTTTCAGGGTAAAATGGTGGGTGAAGGAGACGGTGAACACTGGAAGGGTAAAAAAAATGGCGCGTGTGGTTTTTTTAGTATTGTTTGACCGGGTATTAGGTTTAACTTGGGTTGGGTTATTTGTGGAAGTGGTGGTAATGGGCCTGGCAGGTTTAGGTGGGTGGTGGTGTTTGGTTTTTTAGGTTATGGATTGGTGGGTTTTGTTTTGGGTTTAATATAAAAGAGGGTCCGGTTTGTTTTAGGATGGTATAAGTTTAGGATTTTAGCAGTTTTATCCAAGGACCAATTTTGTAACTTATGAATTTCCAGGGACTAATTCTGCCTTTTTTCCAAAATACTTTCCAAGGGCCATTGATGATAATCTTTAATGCTTGAGGGGCTTGAGTTGTCATTTATTTTTCAAAGGGCTAGACTTGACAACTTCTGAAACTTCAGGGACCATTCTTGTAAATCTCTTCAATTTCATCCACTGGTCTCTTATGTCATTTCTTCAAACTTGAGGGATTATATTTGACTTCTAGGGCTTTCTTTGACTTTTTAATACTCCCGGTTCCGGCCTTTGACTCATTCCATGTCTTGTGCTCGTTTTTGGTGAATTTGGCCCGGTTTTTGTCGTTTTCTCATATTTTATTACCTGCATATTCAAAAACACAAAAACATATATATTTGACAATTATTCGTTAGTTTTTGGTCTTTTTGGTCGGGTTTTGGTCAAGAAAAGGTATGTGTTTAAGCACATACCAATAAATTGTTATATTTCTGCTATGGTTATGTAGTAGAAGATTAAGACAGTATATAGTTTTTGTTAACTTATCTAATGGTTGTGTAATACTCTAAGAATGCTTGCATAAATTTGTGATCTAATATGAAATAGAAGCCTACCAATTAGGCAATTTTAGGCAATTGTGTAAATGACTCCACAGCAACTATGAATCAAAAACAAAATCAAATCCAAATCTTTAAACGCAAAACAGATCCAAGTTAAACCAAAACACAACAATCCAAATCCAACACGGCTCGAATGGCCTCAACCCACTTACCTTGTGGCCATTTCAGCCCGCACGAGTTTAAGAAAAGAGAAAAATGAATAAGCACCAAAATAAGCTTAACGCGAGCTTATTGCTCCAAATTCTCAGATTCGCATCAAGGAAAACAAAGAAGGAGGACACGAACACAAGATGATACCATAGGTTTTCGATCCGTTTTTAAATGCCAAACCGGTTCATCGTCTTATTTTATACCAAAAACTGATTCATTTAAACTTTTATAAAACCCGTTTTGTTATTTAACCCAAAGAAAAACGTGACAAAGAGTTTAGATAATACGTTTATATGTCGTACCAACAAGAGACGAGATGAAATGGTGGCGGTGGAGAAACACACACGAACCAAAAGTCTTCGATCTGCACTTTCACGGCTTCCAAAACCTTCAGAACTGATGGGAATGACGGTGGTTAGGTAGTGGTGGCGCGGTGGAGTGGGTGGCCGGTTAGGGTAACCGCGGCAGGAACATATTATGTTTAGGGTTATCAAATGAGAATGAGGATACATACATGCTAGTTTGGGCAGAAAGTGTAAATTTGAAAAAGAAAGGGGGGCGTTAGGTCACCATATTGTAAACACAAGTATTGATTTGATAGAAATAAGGTGAGAAATAGAGTTTGGTTGATTAGATCAAATATGAAGAATAAAAGTGCAAGAGTTTCCTTATGATATTGAAATAACCAACAAGTGAGAATGATTACATAAGGTCCTATTTATAGGAGAGGAGCTAGGGCAACACTCCCTTTCTCCTTCCTTTTCTAGACATGTGGGCTTAAGGCCCATTGGACGTGTTTGGACTTCTTAATGTTTACATAACTCACTTAAGTAACATAGATAAATTTAGCAACCTATTACAATGACGGAAATAACCGAGACTTGACTAAACGTTGATAAACTTAGGTTCTAACAATCTCCCCCTAAGGATCGGTTGTTGCAGAAGTGATGTTAGTCACGGTCATTTGAGGTTGCTTGACGTCTTTGTCTTTGGACTTTAGTTGTGGCATCCATAGCTTTAGACGTCTTCAAAAAATGATTAGTAGAGGTGATTCATCGTTCTTTGTTCTTTACAATCTACCCCAGATAGAATGGGTGTTCTTTGTTGTTGATGAGATGGTGATTACATGATGTGGTATTCTGCCATTCATCACTTTCTTAGACTCCAATGGATCTGCATCATTCTGACATGCTCATACATTTTTGACGTTTGAAACTTTCATATTTGTGAAGCTCTCTTTCATATGTGAAGATTCCTTATGTTGATGTAGAATCCTTCTTTAGACGGTGTTGTACTTAAGATCGTTTGTCTTTATCACGTTTGTAGATTCTTTTGGCATGGAATCTATCTTTGACATTTGTGTTGCTTTGATCTTTCATGAGAGCTTTGATGTTTGTTGAGATGTAAGTATGAGCATGTGGAAGCTGGTGTTTAGGATGGTGGTTGTACCTGCATTGAAACAGTTAGCAATAAAACATCCGGTACTTACAGGTTTAGAGTTAGAATTCGTCAACAGCATAGTGTGAAGACTCCTACTAATCCTTACCAAGGCCGTTCCTAATCGGAGACCCCCTAGAGGGCTTACACAGACATGAATACGCACACCCATGATTAGGTGAGTCGCTGGAGATTACCCCACGACTGTAGACCGTTTGAAACCATGGAACACACTAAGCGTAATTCTTAAGGAATCACCGAAGTGACCTGCTGTCAGGGCTGTTTGATGTTGACCTTGGTAGGATTTCCGTTCAATCATTTGAGAAGTACATAAGTAAATCCCTCATAAACGTTCAAGGCAGATTGCTAAGATCTGCGAAGGACTTGATAATTTACACTTACTGTCCATTGATGCAAGACACTTAGTGTAGAAGTATTATGTGTTCCTAAGAGATCTTTTATGTTATCTCGTGGCTCTAGACTCGATAAGTGCACATTTGGTTTCCTATGCGGAGGCATGGAGCAGAGGGCCTCCTGTTTCAATATCAACCATCTCTAATAGACGATCGATAGATTACACTGGTTCCCCGTGAGAATGAAACAAACATCTTTTGAGAGATGCCTGAGTGGCTAAGAAGGTTTAGGTGCATTGCGTCACTGGGTCCATGACGTCTTTTATCTTCAATACCGGTGTCGCCTTAGCAACGACCAGTAGCATATGAATTGAACCCGGTGTCTGACCTATGGTTGATAAAATGGAGGGCTATTTCTTTTCACCCTTTTCATTCATTTTCTTTTTAATTCTTCAACCCCTTCTTTCTCCTTTCATTCTTTTCTCCTTTTGTTATATCATACCTAAGGACTTCTAATTTCTAACTATTGGTGATGTCCTTGGGTAGATCCCTCCGGTTTAGGCGGATCATAGGACGGTTTTTCCTATCCTTAGTCACCTTGTAACTCCATAACTATCCTATTGATGCCTTTAAACCAAATCATTGAAAATCTCTCAAAGTGTGTAAGAGTGTAAAACTTTTTGTTAACACTTTGAGGTTTTGGATTTTATATGAAATACTCCCCCTCAACATATGCTCATGATTATTTTCAGAAATTTGCATATGTGGAAAGAGTTGGCACTTTTTGAATTGATCCACTCTTAATAGTCATGTACCCGAGGGACACGTTTACGTTGCTTAGTTAAAGGGATGCATTATCAGCTTTTAGGTGATAACTAGCCCTAATAACTAACTTGATGTTGTTAACATTCCTAAAAGGAAGTTAGACCCGTCAAAGTAAACAACTAGAAAGAGTTTCTCGAAACGGTACTTTCTAATCGGATAAATCCTTTCGAATTCAGACATTTGTTGTTTCGTCAATTCGTGGGTCAATTCTGAGTCGAGCTCGTACGAGATAAGACTTTTTGACATCATATTTTAATCACTTTCTTTTTCTCCCCCTCAAAAATAGCATATCAAATGTTGTTTTTGTAAACGGTTTTGATTAAAATATGCCTTTTTGAGTCTTATGGGGAGAGATCAACAAGATTTGAAGATTTAAGAACGATGTTTTGATTCAAGTACTCCCCCTCAACAAGTGATTACTTATTGAGGTGTAATACTTGTCTTTTGAGCAGATTTGAAAAATACTGAAAGGTTTGATTAAATCTACTCAAAAGTAAGAAGCTTTCGCTCCTTATATTAGGATTGTGGCACTGATGCGTACCACAAGGTCCTTTCATTACAAAGTGCGGGTTGTACACTGTTATGTGTGCACAAGCCTTTGTTTTAATACAAAATTTTGTTTTCTTTTAACAAAATACCCCCCCCCCTCAAATAATGAAGTTTATTCGAGAGATAGTCTTCATGAGCAGAATTTTGAATCGTATTTTAAAAAAAAAACTTTTTGAAAATTCTTGGGATGATTCTGCTCAAGGTTTTAGAAAACAGAATCAAGTATTGTGCAACAAAGAATGCTTGAATATCAGATTAGACAACAACCTCGAGGACTAAAAACCTTTGTTTACTGAAATTTGAAATCCATTTGTAGGCTGTGTCAATCCGATTAAAAGATGTTGAATTCCATCGAGGACTGAAAACCTTTGTTTCATTTTGAAATACCACTCGTGGAATTAATGGAATTTTAAAACTCTTTTTCTGTTGAAAGTTCTTTAAGAAACTTGGCGTCTCTTTTTGAGTTCTAAAAATCTGAAGAAGAAGATTTCCATCTAGAGTTGAACCTCATGGGTTCTTTTTGAAGATTTGTGATGAATGGAAGCCTTCCGGTATTCGGGATGTTCAGAGTCATTCTTTTAATGCAACCAAAGCATTCTAGATATTGAAAATTTGAAAGATTTTGAACGACTTTGCTTTGGCTTCCACACTTGCTTTACCATTGTAAAGCGAAGATGTAGAATTTGAAAAACTTGTTTCTCATCAGTTGAATCCATTTCCAAGTTTAGCCTTTTGACACATTGAGCCCTTTAACCTCAAAATATGTTCCATAAGAAACATTTTGACAATTGCTGAAATTTTGACTTTCAATGGGATGACATGTACTTAAAGCCACAGACCTCAATACAAAAAGTTAAAACAATGTGGGTCAAGAAGGAAAGTACTGCTGGGGACCAACCAGTACTTTCAGAATGTATGGGTGGAAAGAAACATATTGCTGAAAAAGAAAGTTGTTTTTCTAACAAAGATCAAGTTTTAAAACATAAGAAAGTAATTGATCATGTTCACATGTTAGGTCACCATATTGTAAACACAACTATAGATTTGGTAGAAATGAGATGAGAAATAAAGTTTGGTTGATTATAACAAATATGAAGAATAAAAGTGCAAGAGTTTCTTTAGTGTATTGAAATAACCAACAAGAGAGAATGGATACATGAGGTCCTATTTATAGGAGAGGAGCTAGGGCAACACTCCCTCTCTCCTTCCTTTACTAAACGAATGGGCTTGGAGCCCATTGGACACGTTTGGACTCTTATCATGTTACATGACTCTCTTAAATAACTTAAATAAACTAGCAACCTATTACAAATGTTGAAACAACCGAGACTTGACTAAAATAAATAAAACTTAGGTTCTAACAATCTCCCCCTAAGGATCGGTTGTTGAAGAAGTGATGTTCAGTCACGGTCATTTGAGGTTGCTGGACGTCTTGGTACTTTGACTTTTGTTGTGGCATTCATGGCTTTAGACATCCTCAAAGATGATTATGTAGCAATGATTCATCGTTCTTAGTTCTTAACAATCTCCCCAGGTAGAATGGGTGTTCATTGTTCTTTGTTGTTGATGTGATAGTGATCAATCTGATGTAGTAATCTGCCATTCGTCACATTCTTTGACTCCAGTGGATCTGCATCATTCCGACATGCTCATACATCTTTGACGGTTGAAACTTTCATAAGTGAGGAGCTCTCTTTTCATATGTGAAGATTCTTTTGTGTTGACGTAGAATCCTTTTTTGGACGGTGTTGCACTTAAGATCATTTGTCTTTATCACTTTGTAGATTCTTTTGGCATGGAATCTACCTTTGGCATTCATGTTGCTTTGATCTTTCATGAGAGCTTTCTGAGATGTAAGTATGAGCATGTGGAAGCCGGTGTTCAGCATGGTTGTTGTACCTGAAATGAAATAGTTAGCAATAAAACATCCGGTACTTACAGGTTTGGAGTTAGAATTTGTCAACAGCATAGTGTGAAGACTTCCTCTAATCCTTACCAAGGCCGTTCCTAATCGGATACCCCCTATAGGGCTTACACAGACATGCATACGCACACCCACGATTAGGTGAGTCGCTTGAGATCACCCCACGACTGTAGACCGTTTGAAACCATCGAACACACTAAGCGTAATCCACAAGGAATCACCGAAGTGACTTGCTGTCAGGGCTGTTTGATGTTGACCCTGGCAGGATTTTCGTTCAATCATTCGAGAAATACCTAAGTAAATCCCTCATAAACGTTCAAGGAATATTGCTAAGATCTGCGAAGGACTCGATAATTTACACTNACTAAGCGTAATCCACAAGGAATCACCGAAGTGACTTGCTGTCAGGGCTGTTTGATGTTGACCCTGGCAGGATTTTCGTTCAATCATTCGAGAAATACCTAAGTAAATCCCTCATAAACGTTCAAGGAATATTGCTAAGATCTGCGAAGGACTCGATAATTTACACTTAGTGTCCAATGATGCAAGACACTTAGTGTAGAAGATTTTTGTGTTCCTAAGAGATCTTTTTATGTTATCTCGTGGCTCTAGACTCGATAAGTGCACATTTGGTTTCCTATGCGGAGGCATGGAGCAGAGGGCCTCCTGTTTCAATATCAACCATCTCTAATAGACGATCGATATATTACACTGGTTCCCCGTGAGAATGAAACAAACATCTTTTGAGAGATGCCTGAGTTGCTAAGAAGGTTTAGGTGCATTGCGTCACTGGGTCCATGACGTCTTTTATCTTCAATACCGGTGTCGCCTTAGCAACGACCAGTAGCATATGAATTGAACCCGGTGTCTGACCTATGGTCGATAAAATGGAGGGCTATTTATTTTCACCCTTTTCATTCATTTTCTTTTTAATTCTTCAACCCCTTCTTTCTCCTTTCATTCTTTTCTCCTTTTGTTATATCATACCTAAGGACTTCTAATTTCTAACTATTAGTGATGTCCTTGGGTAGATCCCTCCGGTTTAGGCGGATCATAGGACGGTTTTTCCTATCCTTAGTCACCTTGTAACTCCATAACTATCCTATTGATGCCTTTAAACCAAATCATTGAAAATCTCTCAAAGTGTGTAAGAGTGTAAAACTTTTTGTTAACACTTTGAGGTTTTGGATTTTATATGAAATACTCCCCCTCAACATATGCTCATGATTATTTTCAGAAATTTGCATATGTGGAAAGAGTTGGCACTTTTTGAATTGATCCACTCTTAATAGTCATGTACCCGAGGGACACGTTTACGTTGCTTAGTTAAAGGGATGCATTATCAGCTTTTAGGTGATAACTAGCCCTAATAACTAACTTGATGTTGTTAACATTCCTAAAAGGAAGTTAGACCCGTCAAAGTAAACAACTAGAAAGAGTTTCTCGAAACGGTACTTTCTAATCGGATAAATCCTTTCGAATTCAGACATTTGTTGTTTCGTCAATTCGTGGGTCAATTCTGAGTCGAGCTCGTACGAGATAAGACTTTTTGACATCATATTTTAATCACTTTCTTTTTCTCCCCCTCAAAAATAGCATATCAAATGTTGTTTTTGTAAACGGTTTTGATTAAAATATGCCTTTTTGAGTCTTATGGGGAGAGATCAACAAGATTTGAAGATTTAAGAACGATGTTTTGATTCAAGTACTCCCCCTCAACAAGTGATTACTTATTGAGGTGTAATACTTGTCTTTTGAGCAGATTTGAAAAATACTGAAAGGTTTGATTAAATCTACTCAAAAGTAAGAAGCTTTCGCTCCTTATATTAGGATTGTGGCACTGATGCGTACCACAGGGTCCTTTCATTACAAAGTGCGGGTTGTACACTGTTATGTGTGCACAAGCCTTAATAATTACAAATCAAACAATATTAGAAACATATTGAAATTTTTGTACCAGAAGTATGGGAGCGGAGCTAAGCATCGAAGACTGTGAACTTTGGATCAGGTCGGCGAAATGTCAAGACCGGAAACGATGGTCGAACACCAATATAGCTTTCCAACCTTCTGATCTGTTGTCGTCGATATAGCCTTTCTTCAATCGTATGGACAAAGTTTCTGATCATTCGGCGTCCATTAGCTTTCCACCTCGTTGGTTTTCCCTCTTTCAGCCTTTTCTTTTCATCCTCCAACCTTTCTGCTAGCCCATTACGAACTCGTTGAAGTGTGACATCACAAAACTTAGGAATCTCATCGAACCGCATGAAATGAATATTGTTTTTGCTGTTGAGGTATGTGATTCCAAATGCCGGTTGTTGTACGAGAGAGTATTGTGACATCCCAGTGATTTCAGGAATCAGGAGTTGTGGTTCAGTAAGGTTGATGGTGTTCTGATAACTTTCTACTCCCAGCTGAAGATCTTCCACCCTTTCTTGAACAATTAATCGTCTGATGTGAAGTAGGAGAGATGCGATGAAGTTGTACTGTGTGTCTTGTTCAAAGTTGAGTAGCTTTCCTTGAACTTTCAGTAGATACATATCTTCAATGTCGTTCAGGTTCAAATCAGGGAAGTCTGCTTCACAAAACTTGTACTTCTTCTCGTCTGTTCTCTTGACGATTATTTCTTTCATGAAGGCGTAGTTGAATTTCTTCTCTTCCAAGATCTCCAATACAGCAACAATACGCTGTGAGTTCTTCACATTTTCACTCGACTTTAGATGAAGTCTGTGTGTATAGCCGAGCCTTCGTCTTTCAGGCCAATGTTGAATTCCCAGAAGAGCGTCTTTGTTGTATTCGACAACTGATTTGCAGTAGATTGGTGCGAGCTCTTCAATGTCTGGCAATTCATATCGGGCAGCTGGAATAGACAGTGTGAGTGAAGATGCATATCGCTCCTTGGAGGTCTCATGGGCAGTCTGGAGGTATCGAAAGTCATTATTGAAGAAGCGTCTGAATGGGATCTTTGGTTTTTCTGGAAAGCCAAGTAGTGGTAGAGGTTTTGTCCAGTCGGTGAAGTAGGGTTTCTTCGTTTCAGTATCGACATTAGATTCAGGGTTAAGCCAGTCGAACGAGCCAGATAGTGCACAGGCTATGTTCTCCATGTGGTAGTCCAATTCAATCTTGTTTCCTGATCTTTTCTTGAGGAAATCCATGGCTTCACGATTGATCCGCTTTAGCTCAGACTTTGACAACCTTTCAACTTGAAGGCCCGACATAATACTCTGAGTCATCTGCAAAGTATTACCCGGTAGTGGTTCGTCAGCCTCAAGTGGTGGTTGTGCTTTGATCATTGTAGTCAGCCAATCAGAGTCACGAGCTTCGTCCACATTAAGCCAAGAGAATTGAGTTGTCTGTTGTTTCTGCTTCTTAGTCCTTGAAGACCTTTTCTTCTCTTTAGTTTTGGTAGTGTCAGATGGACCGGCTTGAAATGAAGGAATTTCTGATTCAGGTATCGCTGTTTCGTTTCCTTCCTGAGTATCTAGCTGTTGAAGCTCGAAGGGTTCCTCTGATTGCTTTGGTGCTGACCTAGATGCTGGAGTTCTTTGTCTGGAAGGAGGAGCCTTAGAGGTCTTGCGGGGCTGGTGAGATGAAGATGGTTTGTCTGACTTCCTTGATTTCTTGCTTTTCGGATCAGAGTCAGGGTCATCATCTTGCCTGGGTCGTTTGTGTTGTCCAGCATCCACTTTGCAAGATTCCTTTGAGGCAATAGCTTGAAGAGCCTCAAACATTGTTGCTTCATCAGGTGTTTTCTGCTCCTTGTTCCTCAATTTTGCAGCTAACAACTCTCGAAGTTGTTCGATAGGAAGTTGTTCGGGTGTTGGTTGAGGCTTGTCAGTTTGAAGGTAGAATGGAGTAGATTGAAGCATTCTTTCAATGGTTTGTTTGATTCTGTTGTTCAACGTTGTGTGAATCGGCTCAATAAGTGAAGACACAGCCGGTTTGACAGTTGCAACGAGATTATCATTCAGATATGTTGTGTAATTCCGGATCATCTCGTCCATGTCAGCTTGTAGTAGCTTGTTAGCCAGCTCACTATTATCCTAGAGATCTTTGACTTGTGATGTCAAAGTCTTGACCTGTTTGGAGAGCTTTCGAACTTGGTCCTGTAGATCTCCGGATGGCAGTTGTGTCTCTTTCCTCTTCTTCCTTGCCAGATCTAGAGCTTTCTTGATCCGCTGAGATGCAGTCAAAGCTGCTTTGCCTCCCTTTTTCTTCTTTTTTGATTTGTCTTTGGGTGTTTTCTTTGCTAGTGGTGGTGGTGAGTGATGTGATGATGAAGATGAAGATGATTCATGCTCTGGTTCAGATCGAGGAAGTGAGGGATCCCTTGGAGGTGAGTGCGGAGGACTGTTGATGAGTTCATCAGTGTCGAAGTTTTCTTTTTCTTGATCGAGTCCACGAAGTAACCTATCTGTCTCCTCTTTAGCTTTCCTCTGTATTTCCTCTTTCTTCTTAAGTTCGTCTTCAATCTGAACTTGAGCAACAAATTCTGGAGTGATGAGCTCAGTTTGTTCTGTTACAACATTTTCCTGTGTAGCTTCCGTCATAATAGTGTCATGTTGTGCGGTTTCGGTTTGTGGAGCTACAGTGCTGCTTGAGCCAGCCTCATGTCCTGGAAGATTT
>LBNU01012360.1:0-11168 GCA_014162995.1 Artemisia annua
CAGATAGAAGTTTTGTATCGACTGCATTTAGCTATTTACTTGGTATTGCCCCGACCACCTTAGATAACGTCTTTGACGTAGAATTAGCTAATGGGAATCTAGAGAGAATAGATACCATTATAAGAGGCTGCACTCTAAACTTGCTAAATCACCCTTTCAATATCGATCTCATGCCAGTAGAGTTAGGTAGTTTTGACGTCATCATAGGGATGGATTGGTTATCGAGATACCATGCCGTCATCATCTGTGATGAAAAGATCGTCAGAGTGCCTTACGGAAATGAGATTCTCGTCATTGAGGTAGATCGAAGTGATCGTGCGTGTTCGTCAAGGTTGAATATCATCTCGAGTACGAAGATGCAGAAGTACATCGAGAAAGGATGCTACCTCTTTCTAGCTCACGTCTCCGAGAAGAAAGAGAAGAGTCCCAAAGAGAAGCGATTGGAAGATGTGCCAATTGTGAGGGATTTTCCGGAAGTCTTTCCAGAAGACTTACCTGGACTACCGCCAGCTCGACAAATTGAATTCCGTATAGACTTGGTGCCAGGAGCCGCGCCGGTAGCGCGAGCGCCCTATCGGTTATCACCTACGGAGATGCAAGAGTTGTCAGAGCAGTTGGCTGAATTGTCAGGAAAAGGATTTATCAGGCCGAGTTCTTCGCCTTGGGGAGCTCCGGTTCTGTTTGTTAAGAAGAAGGATGGATCCTTCAGGATGTGTATCGATTATCGGGAGCTGAATAAGCTAACGATTAAGAACCGATACCCACTTCCAAGAATCGACGACTTATTCGATCAACTTCAGGGTTCGTCAGTTTACTCCAAGATCGATCTTAGATCAGGTTATCATCAACTTCGAGTCAGGGAGGAGGATATCCCGAAGACGGCATTCAGGACTCGATATGGCCATTACGAATTCCAAGTCATGCCATTCGGCTTAACTAACGCACCCGCAGTATTCATGGATCTCATGAATAGAGTGTGTAAGTCGTACTTGGATAAGTTCGTTATTGTGTTCATTGATGACATCTTGATATACTCTAAAGATGAGAAAGAGCACGAGGAACACCTCAAGCTAATCTTAGAGTTATTAAAGAGGGAAGAGCTATATGCCAAATTCTCGAAGTGTGAATTTTGGATATCTACGGTACAATTCTTAGGTCACGTGATTGACAGTCAAGGAATCCACGTGGATCCAGCCAAGATTGAGTCAATCAAAGATTGGGCGACACCTACGACACCCACAGAGGTACGCCAATTCTTAGGACTCGCCGGCTATTACCGAAGGTTTATCGAAGGTTTCTCCAAGATAGCTAAGCCTTTAACTGTATTAACCCAAAAGAATGTGAAGTACAACTGGGGAGATGTTGAAGAAGAAGCTTTTCAACTCCTTAAAGAAAGGTTGTGCAGTGCACCTATTTTGGCCCTACCTGAGGGTAGTGAAGATTTTGTCGTTTACTGCGACGCTTCACACAAAGGTCTGGGAGCCGTGTTAATGCAGAGAGAAAAGGTGATAGCGTATGCGTCTCGACAACTGAAAACTCATGAGAAGAATTATACGACCCATGATTTGGAGTTAGGCGCAGTTGTGTTTGCTCTACGCATATGGAGACACTATCTCTATGGTACTAAATGTGTGGTGTACACGGATCACAAAAGTCTACAGCATATCTTAAACCAGAAGGAGCTGAATATGAGACAGCGACGATGGTTAGAATTGCTTAGCGACTATGACTGTGAGATTCGTTATCACCCGGGCAAGGCAAATGTTGTTGCCGATGCGCTTAGTCGAAAGGAGAGGGTCAAACCACTCAGAGTAAGATCGTTAGGGATGACGATTATTTCCCCTCTTCCAGCGAAGATTCTTGAGGCTCAGCTGGAAGCGCTGAAAGAAGAGAACAGACCAGACGAGAAAATTTACGGTATGCCAGAAAGCGAGAATGGCTTCGTAAAAAGGTCTGATGGAGTTTTGTGTTATGGAGACAGAAGTTGGATTCCGTTGTGCGGAGGAATTCGTGAGCTGATTATGCACGAATCGCACAAGTCCAAATACTCTATTCACCCAGGAGCTGACAAGATGTACTTAGACTTGAAGAAGCTATATTGGTGGCCAAACATGAAGGCGGATATAGCTAAGTACGTCAGCATGTGCTTAACGTGTTCGAAGGTTAAGGCTGAACACCAGAGGCCGTCAGGTTTATTGGTACAACCAGAGATTCCAGAATGGAAATGGGAACGGATAACCATGGATTTCATTACCAAACTGCCAAAGACATCGAGCGGTTATGACACGATTTGGGTAATCGTAGACCGTCTCACTAAGTCTGCACATTTCCTTCCTATGAGAGAGAACGATAGTATGGATAAGCTTGCCAGACTATACGTAAAGGAAATTGTGGCAAGGCATGGAGTGCCAGTTTCTATTATCTCTGATCGAGATAGTCGTTTTACATCCAGTTTTTGGAGATCGCTTCAGGATGCATTAGGAACGGATCTTGATATGAGCACGGCTTATCATCCTCAAACTGATGGTCAGAGTGAGAGGACTATTCAGACACTGGAGGACATGCTCAGAGCGTGCGTTATTGATTTTGGAAACGGCTGGGATAAGTATTTACCTTTAGCCGAGTTTTCCTACAATAACAGCTATCACACCAGTATCAAGGCCGCACCGTACGAAGCACTTTATGGTCGTAAGTGCAGATCGCCGATCTGCTGGGCTGAAGTCGGAGAAAGCCAACTTACTGGACCAGACCTAGTTCACGAAACTACTGAGAAAATCGTACAGATCAAGAATCGTATGCAAGCTGCTCGTGATCGCCAAAAGAGTTACGCTGACAAGAGGTGAAAGCCCCTTGAGTTTCAAGTGGGTGACAAAGTGATGCTAAAGGTCTCGCCATGGAAAGGCGTGATTTGGTAAATGCGGAAAGCTGAACCCTCGTTATATTTGATCTTTTGAGATTCTTGCAAGAGTCAGGCCGGTAGCCTATCGACTCGCATTACCTTCTGAACTCAGCGCTGTGCACAACGTTTTTCATGTTTGTAACTTGAAAAAGTGCCTATCTGATGATGATTCTGCTATTCCTTTGGAAGAGATCCAAGTCGACGAAAGGTTGAATTTTGTCGAGGAACCTATTGAGATTATGGATTGGGAAGTTAAACGACTGAAGCAGAGTCGTATCCCAATCGTGAAGGTCCGCTGGAACTCTCGCAGAGGCCCCGAGTTCACTTGGGAGCGAGAGAACGAGATCAAGCGTAAATATCCACATCTCTTTTCGAACTCATCGAATGGCTTGAACTGAAATCCGGGACGGATTTCCCCTAAGGAGGGGAGACTGTGACAAATGGTATTTTTCATAAACTAATTTTATAATAAATTTCTATTTATTATATTCACTTTGAACGTTATATGCATTTTAGCACATTTCTGCATGTTTCTGCACATTTCTGCATTTTTCGGGAACTGTCTTGTACACTGTAGCTTACAGTCACTACTGAAAAAGTTTATTTTCGTCAGTAAACACAAATTAATCCATTTTGGATAGTTACTGACAAGTTTCGTAATTTACTGAGAGCTTTCTCACATTTTCTGAAAAACAACGCCGCACGCGAACCGACACCACAGTAATTATGGTAAAGGTCAAGTAAATATATTTTTGAGTCAGTAAACTCATTTTACTACTTCTCTGACAAAACCGTGGCTAAAAACTTTATTTTACGTATTCGTGTCTAAAATCGTCAAACCGGGACGTAACGGTTACATTTAAGCTTAAACCGACACACGATATACCAACACGGGACAAAATTATAACATTTTTCCTCCCCCCCCCTTGGACCCCCAACCGGCCACCTAGCATTCCCCCACCAACCAAGAATAACCTTTTCACCCTATTAACCACTAAACTCTCTAATATCCACTTTACACCCTATAATCCAAATCTATTACCCATTTCATCCTATTAACTAGTTAATGGAGTGCACCAAAATTCTTTATATCTCTTCTTCTTCTTCTTGTTTGGCTGGCCACAAAACACACACAAACACAAATTTCATACAAAATTTTGAAGATCAAAATTATTGGGTTGCATTTACAAGTATTTCGGGTTATATATAAGCTAATTTGGGTTGAATTGGAAGTGTTTTGGGTCTCCTTTGTGTCCTCCTAGCCACGTTCACAACCAAACCTGATGGATCTAAACACACACCTTGTGTTGTTGATACTTTGAGTAATATTATTAAGCACGCGGAATTTACTTAACAACATTTAGAAGACAGTTTATATGATGTACTGTGAGTGAGTATAGTTGTATGTAACACAAAGCTTCAATATTATTAATGATAATAATACGAGTGATCTTAGCTATCACTAGGGTTACACCTTGAAGCTCTCTAGAATAATTCGTACCTTAGACAATGACCTAGGATCTCCTTTTATAGAGCAAGGAGTCCTTTACAAGATAAGTATTAAGCTATCTAAATAGAATATATACAAGATCTATTCTATGCTTATCTATACACAAATACATCAGTTATCTAATAAGCAGTGGTAACTATATGTACTAGCAGTGGTAATGAGTTTCCACTGCCAGTGCATTCTTCAGCAGTGTCTTCCACAAGCCTATCAGTGGTAACTATTAGCTTTATTCCCAACAATCCTCCCCTAAACTTATGATTTCTCTGCAAATCAATAAGTTTCTTCAATCTTCATAATGTCTTAGGATTTGGGGAATTCTTTCAAACACTTCACTTTCTTCTTAATCCTTGAATAGCTCTTGAACATTGTTCTTGAATCCTTTTAATCAATGCTCTTACTTTCTCAGTATCTTCATGAACTTTTATTTGTGTTGACAACATTGAAGTAAGAGTTCCAGCTCTAAGTGGATATTCTTTCTCAGCAAACATAAAAGCATCCACTCTAGCTTTTGTAGAAACATGATGAACTTCACATGAGTCATAATAAGTCCATGTAGTTTCCATACCTCTAGCTTCAAACTTCCAAAAGTTGTCAGTCATATTTGGTTCATAGAGCCTTCTTAGATCAACCCATAACTGCATTTCTTTTACATCTTTCAGACTGCCAGCATCAAATCTTTCTTGAACCAATCTCCACAGTGCATTGAGATCATCTCTGTCACATGCTTTGATAAGTTCTTCAAACTGAATGAATGATGAAGTTTCACCTCCTAGCCTTGTGATTTTCCAACATGGAGCAAAATTGCTAGCAGTGTAAACTTCCCAATCAACAATAGGATGTCTGACTTGCAGTGGGTCAGGATAGAAGTCTTCTTCTTCAATCAATATCATACCAGTCAACTGTTCTTCTGTGAATTCTTCAGATTGAACTTTTGTAGTTTTAGCAATTCTTGTCTTCTTAACTGTCTCAGGTTCACTTTGCTTAATTTTCCTTTTGGAAAATTTTCTTTCTTCAGCTTCTGAACCCATAGGAACAAAATCAAGATCTTGCCTTTTAACTCTATAGTAAGCTCCTTCAATCTGTTCAGGGGTCATTCCTTTGAACTGAATCATCTTCCATCCACCAACATGACAGCAATAAGATTTCATAAAAGATAGAATTTGTGCTTTTGTTGCTTGTCTTGGTTTCTTTTGCCCCTTCTTGACTGTATCAATTGCATATTGAAGTGCTTGTCTATTCTTCATCATGATAAAATCCTTCATCTGAGCATCTCTTTGATCTTCAGTTAAGGTTCTATCAGCTATTAGGTCAATTGCTTTCTTCTTGATTACTGGATCTTTTGCAATTAGGAAAGCAATATCTTCTTCTGTAGGTACAAAAGCAAATTCTGGAGTTTTCTCTCTCAGAATTTTAGGTGGAACAGTGGAAAGTGGATTTACATCCAATGGAGCAGTGGTTTCCATCTTGTCCATCTTCTGAGCCATCATGAAGTCAGCAATCTCTATCTCATCTAACATCTTCTTTCTTGCAACTTCATCTTCTACAAGTTTCCTTGCAACCTCAGCATCATGATCAATTTGAGCTTGAACACTTCTCTTTACCTTCTTTGTTGGTAAATCTTCACTTTGCATTACATCTTTCCCTTTTTCTTTTCTTTTCTTCTCAATTTCTACCTCAGCAGTGGAAACAGTTTGACTGTCAGTGGTAACTGTTTGCTCTGCAGTGGAAATACACACATCAGTGGGAATTGTTGTTGCAGCAGTGGAGAAAACTTGCTCTTGTTCTTGCTCTTCTGTATTAAGCTGCTGTTGTTGTGAAACTTCTGGCTCTGTATCATCAATCATTGGCTCATATGCCAAGTCTTGAATTCCAAAATCTTCTTCAAATTCATCTTCAACAAAATCAATTCTCCTCCCCTCAGTTTTAGCATCTGTTTTCCTCCCCTGTTTGGGAGAATTTCCCAAATCATCAAAGAAATCTTCACTGGGTGAGGATGAAGAAGATAACACCATCTTTGCAGTTCTTTTATTCATCTGTAACCCCTGTATTGCTTCCTTTAAGGTTTGAATCTCCTGTTTGAGTGTAGTAACATCTTTGGCATGCTGCTCCTTTACATCTGCCAATTCTTGCTGAAGAGATCCAACCTGTGTTGCCAATTTGGTACAAAGTTCCTTCAATTCCAATTGTTGCTCACTGCCCTCATCACTTCCAACTGTGTAACCTGTTGGGAGAGGTGAATCATGGAGCATTGGTTCAGTCTCTTCCCTAGTTGGACTAGGCAAAAGGCTAAAGCCACCACTGCTTGTTCCAACACCAGAAGGATCAGGAACATGCTGTGTTGAGATGAAAGGAGTTGGCTGTTTAGACCTCCTCTCATAAGTTTGAGAAACTGGTGGAGTGTACTCAATATTTGGAACAGTAAGAATGGGTGAGGTTTCAGATTCAATTGGGTTTATTGTATCATCACCCTGTTCTTGTGAAATTTTGGCAAGCATTTGAGGAAAAAGAGGTGTAAAAATCCAATCACCAGGTTTGTCCATGTTTTGAAAAACTTTAGGCTTTAGGTGTCTGATTTTGTAAACTCTGTTATGGGGTTGCAGTGGAAATTCATTTAGCACTGCTTGCACAAACCTTGGGTACATCAAAAATTTAGTTGAACTCTTTACATTGCCCTGCATACTTATAAAAATATATTTGGACCAATTAAAAACTCTATCTTTTGCTAGGCAGACCAAAGGGTAAGCCATTGGTGAACTGAATTGTTCATAAGAGGTTTTCTTAGGGCTAAGGCAATGTAAAAGAGTATGAATTAAAAATCTCCAATGAGGACAAAAACCACTCTTTTTGAAAGTAGCCCTTTTGTCAGTGGTATTGTACCCCATGGAAGAGAGACTTTCCCAAATTTCTGGCATGGGTAATGTGATGATACCATTGAGATCATCCAATTGGAGAACTCTCCTCAAGGATGCCTCAGTAACATCAATAGTTACCCCATCCACTGTGGCTCTAAGAGCATCCACAGATTCATGTGTATCTCTATTTTCAATTGTTATGGAATGAACAGAATTCCAAAACTGTTTGATTTGAGAGATATAGATTGTGGGATTTAAAAGTAAAGCATACCTCACATGTGTGGTGTTAAGAAAATCCACAATCTGATGAAAAAGAGGACCACTCTTGTCGTTTGACTTTTCCAAATTTGCCACTTGGTTGTGCTCATCTGCAAAAGTGATTGAAACCATGGTGTTCTTTTGAGAAAAACAGTTGTGTTAGTATCGAATTGAATGATTGACTTAGCCAATTGAGAAAAGAATATATATACTGCTAGGGTTTGAAGTAATGCGCAAGAAAGATTATCTATGGAAAAGATTTATCTTAGAAAGATAAATTGAAATTAGGTAAGTAGATAATCTTAAATAAAATTTACCCTATTAATATGGAAAGCAGTTAGTTATCTCAACGGCTAGTAAAATATTTTGTTACTGACACAACAGTTGTAACGGCTAGTTCAACAGTGGGAAAAATTACACTGTCAGTGGAAACTGTGAACTAGCAGTGGAAATTTTTCACAAAAATTTTCAAGAGCAGTGGTAAAAATAAAGATATAAAACTTTGACTGCTCTCTTTATAGTTTTTAGCAAACTACCAGCTATCAACGGATTTGATATGTCTTTACCATGAGCCGTTTGCTATGGACTAGCCAACTCTTAATCATAAAGAATATGGTGAGTTGATGACCATATAGTTTTTGGTAAACTATCAACCATAAACGGATTTGTTAAGTCTTTACCAGTAGCCGTTTGCTCTGGACTAGTTGATTCTTATGTGGATTAGACATGGTGAATCAATAACCATTTGTAGTGTATCTCAGTTATACACCTTTTATGATCAGCTCCCACTCTAAAAACCTGCAATGGTTAGTTTAAAAAAATATAGAAAGTATATATACAAACTTGGTACTAACCAAAGTTACTTATTAACCCAAAATCCCCTGTTCACAAATATCTTCTAAAAGTCAACTCAATAATATCTCTATTTACTTTTCAACCTACCTAAATAGGTGAAAGTAAATATCTCAATTAATGAGATCTTTTAGATGACTTTTTCCTATATAAAGGGGCTCGGATCAGCATTCCTTTTATCAAAACACATTAACTTTTCAAAAACCTAAAAATCACAATGAGCAAACTTCCAAACATAGTGAATATCTCCTCTGATTCTTCTGATTCAGAAGAATTTATCATAGCTTCTGAGTCATCCTCTGAAGGAACAGGGTGGTCAAGTTATTTTCCACCTTGTGCTTCAGCCTCTTCATCAAGAAAGCCACCAAAGAAGACAACTGCTAAGCCTGTTGCTCAACCTTCTTCTACACCAGCACCACCATCAGTACCTGCTCCAGCACCATCTTTGGAGTTCTACTCCAGTTCATCTGATGATTCAGATGATGAGACTTATTCCTTGGAAAAGGAGTTGCCAAGAGCATTGAATAAAGCTTTGGGAGCAGCTCTGGCCAATATGAAGCAGATTTCCATTCCTGAGATGCCTGCTAGACTACCAAGGCCTCCACCACAAGTTCTTGGGCTTGCTTGTCCAAGAATGCAGTCAACTTTTGAGAACAAAAGGAAGAGTGCATTGAAGAGCAAGCAAAACTACAAGGGCAAGGGGAAGAAGCCTGAAGAATAGCTTCTGGAGAAGTGTAGGATGTTATTAGCTTTTGTGTTTTGATGTTCTTATGATGTACTCTCTTTCCCTGTAATGGAATCAAATAAAATTTCTTTTTCTGTTTCCACTGTGAGAGCACATTTTACCACTGCTTGCCTTTTTGTTTCCACTGTTTGCTTTGCTTTCTGCATAAAAGTTAGTGGACAAACAAAATACAAGCATAACATATACAAACTTATACAATTAACAATTTGAGTACCAAAACCTCCCCTCAACACCAAAGACCATATAAAAAATAGTTATGGATTGAGCATTCCAATACCTGTAACCAAGTACTGAAATCTCCCCACATCAAGACCTTTTGTTAATAAATCAGCATAGTTATCATCAGTATGTATCTTGATAACCTGAATTAGTCTTTTCTCATAACAATCTCTTATAAAATGATGTCTAATTTCAATATGTTTGGTCTTTGTGTGTTG
This sequence comes from Artemisia annua, assembly GCA_014162995.1. Taxonomy (NCBI): domain Eukaryota; kingdom Viridiplantae; phylum Streptophyta; class Magnoliopsida; order Asterales; family Asteraceae; genus Artemisia; species Artemisia annua. Next base: position 9,554 of record LBNU01012360.1, read on the forward strand.
AACTGGATTTTTAATTATGCAAATGGTACTACTATTGTCAATGTAAATGATGGTATTCATAAAATTGTACCCATAGTCCAAAAGTTGATTTTGTAGCCATAAGACTTGAGCACAACAGCTTGCAGCAGCTACATACTCTGCTTCAGTTGATGAATTAGCCACCATTGTTTGCTTCTTGCACTGCCATGACACCAATCTATTGCCAAGAAATTGGCAACCACCTGTAGTAGACTTTCTATCCAAGCTTGCTCCAGCATAATCACTATCTGAGTAAGTGACCAATTCCAAAGGGGATTCTCTAGGATACCACAATCCTAGATTAGGAAAAGCTTTGAGATATTTGAAAATCTTCTTCACAGCAGTCAAGTGTGACACTTTGGGAGTGACCTGAAACCTTGCACAAGCACATACTGCAAACATGATATCTGGTCTAGATGATGTGAGATACATCAAAGAACCAATCATAGACCTATACATGTGCACATCAACAGCTTCACCACTGTTTTCCTTCAAGAGTAGATGTGTAGTCTTATCTGCAGGGGTGCTACTTGACTTTGCATCAGTGAACTTGAACCTCCTTAGTATCTCAGCCACATATTTATCTTGATTGATGAACATTCCATCTGGCCTTTGTTGTACTTGAAGTCCCAAAAAGAAAGTGAGTTCTCCCATGGAACTCATCTTGAACTCCTCCTTCATTAGCTTCTCAAATTCTTTGCACATCTCTGGCCTAGTAGATCCAAAAATGATATCATCAACATATACTTGTACTAGCAGAATATCATTCTTGTCTTTCTTGATGAACAAAGTTTGATCCACTCTTCCTCTATGAAACCCATGACTAACGAGATAAGTTGTTAAGGTTTCATACCATTTCCTTGGAGCTTGATGCAAGCCATAAAGTGCCTTGACTACCCTGTAAACTTTGTTTGGATAGTCAGGATCTTCAAAACCTGGAGGTTGTGACACATATACCTCCTCATCAATTTGCCCATATAGAAAAGCACTTTTTACATCCATTTGATAGACTTTAAAGCCCATAAATGATGCATAGGCCAAAAACAGCCTAATTACTTCAATTCTTGCAACTGAGGCAAATACTTCTTCATAATCAATACCCTCCTCCTGAGTGTATCCTTGAGCTACAAGTCTTGCCTTGTTCCTGATGACAATTCCTCTTTCATCCTTCTTGTTTATGAACACCCATTTTGTACCTATTACCTTCTTGCCAGAGGGTAAATCACAGAGCACCCAAACCTTTTGAATTTTAAATTGGAGCAACTCTTCTTGCATTGCTTCCACCCAATTTTCATCTTCAAGAGCTTTGAATACATTCTTTGGTTCCATTTGTGACAGAAAACACATGAAGAGACATTCATTCTTTTCCTCATGATCTTTGGATTCATAAATTTCAGTGATGAAGCCATGAATATCAGGCAATTGAGATTGCCTTCTTGTCTTGACTCCTGATTGAACATCTCCAATCACATTCTCAAGAGGATGTGATTTATGAATTTTAGTATGGGGAGTTTGAGGAATTGTAATCTCTGTTGGCATATTAGAGATTTCAACATCATTGGCTTGAGCTTCCACATTAACTGGGGTTGGAGTTTCC
>LBNU01012361.1:4367-16555 GCA_014162995.1 Artemisia annua
TTTTTATTCAAAAACTGCAGGCAAGAAATTTTGACTTTTAGATTATGAACCTAAGTTGACTTATATGAGTTTTAATCTTGATCTACTTACTGAATGTGATGTTTTAGACTATAAGGAAACTAGATTAAGCAATCCTAACAACTTTAGCATACAGAATCACAGATTAGCAACATTAAAACACAACACAGATTCATAAAATGGGATTTGAAAGTGATTTTGACTTTTTGATAAATGACCACTGGTTTTTACACTTGTTTTGAGTTTCTTATATCCTAAGTGACATGTATCAACCAAGAACAACAACAAACAAGCACTGGATCACACAATTCACAGTTGAACCAAACAAACTTTTTAACTGCACTGTTTTTGATTTTCAAAAGAAATGAGTGATTCAGACCACAAACTTGATTTCAAATGATCAATTAGACTGATTTGAACACAAATTCACAGGTTTATATCACAATTACTCAAATTGATCAAGTTTCCTATTTTAACTGTAAAAATGAGTTTTAGAGCAACTATGAAATTCACTTAACAACAATAAGATTTTAAGCTATATTATCACTATTAAGCACTGAATAAGCATAAAAACACAAAGATTAAGCTAGAATAAGCACTGAAACAGTAAATAGAGATTTATACTAAAAACAGAAAACTAAGAACTTAAAAATGAAAGACCTTTGCTTTAGCTTTACTAAAGCTTCTTTATGCTCAACAAGCTCCTAGCTTATCAAAGATAAGCTAGGTAAAGTCCATCTTGCCCCTCCATTGTAGGCAACTTCCAAAAGCTTTCCACAGTCCAAATGCAAAGGTACCCTGTTGATTTGTTTTCTGAATTTTTTTAACTTTTTATGTTTTCTTATGATTACAAAAGTCCTAAGTGAGCTTATGACACAGTAACATTAAGCTTAAGACATTATTAGAGCAAAAACAGAATTTGAAATTGAAATTGCAAACACTGAATTGAAACTGAAACCTTGAGATTTTTGATTGATAAAAGATCCAATTACACTATAGAAACAGAGTACAAGCTTTTGAAAGCAATTTAAACAACTAAAAACTGAAATTACACTAATTCGACACTACTTATGTAATGTGTGCAGATATATAAATCGGGTTGATGAGGCTGTCAATGAAGCTTTGAAACAATCTCAAGGTTCATATAACGGCTTGCTATCTTCTAATGACAAGATTTTTTGTGAATACCTGAGTACACACTTCTGATGCATTCAGGCATCTTTAATTATCTGGTGCCTATCTTAGTCCTTAATTTATTAATACATCATCAGGTTGCAAAAAAACTCGAAATGTCTTTCATGACATGTTACCCAGCCCGTCATTTTTATATGGTAAGTATCTTTTATTATTTTGAAAAGTGCATTCACATCTGAAATGGTTTTTAATCCTTGAATTCATCTTTTAGATGTTTTTAAGCACCCATTATGCGGGGACTGATTTAAAAACTAGATTGACCATAACCAAACTGGCCAAAAGCAAATGCTACCTTGGAATCTTTACTTTTTTCTAGTTTGAAAAAAATAATCTGAAATGTATATAGCTTTGGAAGGTAGAATATAAGTTACAAATAAAAGATGCAGAATCGATTGTAAGAAAGCATGAAATCGGAAAAAGACCAAGATCTGATTATCAAAAAATATAGCTGTTTCTAAATTCTAATCAAGTAGTCACGTTGGTCTATTTGATTTTTTCAGCTTATTTTTTCCATTTTTAATTGGGTGGTTAGGACAAAGTTACTTGTACCTTTGTAAACCATTCCTAGAGTTTAATCTATACTGACTCGTCTCAGAACCAACAGGAATTGTCACACAAGCTAGCCACTTGTGAATGGCTAACCGTAACAAATAAACCCTGAAAGCTTGAGACAAGATGCAATGAAATCCTGGAGAGTATAGTGTTTCCCCGGGTCGTTATGTCCCAGCGAGGCTGAAATTGTGTTTGGAAAACGTTCTGGAATGAGTGATTTTGAATGGTAACCAGATAAAGATTTGGATTGATTTTACACTAATGATAATGAGATAAATAACATATATTAACAAATACTGGGAATCAGATAAACTAAAAACGTAATCAGAATTAAAACAAACGTAAACGCGTACTGAGAAAAGGACAAACTAAGCAGAAATAAACTAGAGGGGGTGAAAATGACTTTTTTACAAACTTATTATTAAAAGAAAATTTTATAAAAAAGAAAAGGATTTTTTTGATTATTTTAATATTTAATATTAATTAAAACTATTTAATACTTATAATTATATTTAAATTAAACTAAATATAATATAATAATAAATAAAACTAAGAAAATGAAAAATTATTTTTAAAAACTCTAAAATAACTTAGAAATGATATAAAAACTAAAAATATGTATTTTTGTCTTTTTTGGATTTAATACTAATTAATTACTAATTATATTAATTAAACTAATTTAACTAATTTAAATTACTAATAATACTAAAAATGACTTAGAAAATTAGAAAATATTTTATAAAACTAATTAACTAATACAGGAACCTTAAAAAATTATAAAATTTTTATAAAAACTATTATTACACTATTTTATTAATTATTTACTTAATTACTAATTAAAAGCTAGTTAAACTAAATTAATTGAGAAAATAGAAAATGAAAAGGGAAAATTGCAAACTTAATTTTTACAGAAGCTTAATAATATATAAAAGCTAGGAAAATTATAAAAACTAGGTAGTGCTTAATAAAACTAATTTTTCTATTTAATAATTAAATATTAATTAATTACTAATAAAACTAATATTAATTCTAATAAGTACTAAATGACAATATAAAAATCTGAAAAAATTACCAAAAATACTTTAACATAAAAGAAAATTAAGAAAAATATAAAAATGCAAATTACTTAATAAAAAGCTAAAAAGGAAAATTAAAAAGGTAATTAATATTAAATAGAAACTATCACTTAATTTTAAATTTGATTTTTCTGGTTTTTCTTTTGGAAATCTATTTAACTACTAAAAATAAGAAACTTTTGTGAAGACAACTTTTACAAAGCTTAAAAAATAAGCAAAATGGACACATAAATGCCAAAACAGTTGACGTTTGTTGACTTTAGATGGAAATAAGCTTATGTGGGGTCCACAGGGGTGGATTATGGATTAGAATAGCTAAGTGGACTGAAATAAGCAAGAATCAACAAGAAAATACCACTGATAAGCAAATAAGCACTCCAATAAGCACTTTGAGCACTTGGCTCAACACAGAAATGGGACAGAATACAAGAGGGATTCTAGGTGGGTCCCAGGGGTCTTGAGCTCAAAAACTTGGTACAACTAGAAAGATGGCCAGCTTGTGAGTCCAAAGAACCAAAGGGGAGGCTGTGGGGCCCACTGTGGTGGTCTGTGGGACCCACAGAAGTGGAGGCAGTGGGGGTGGTCTGCTGGTGCAGCAGGGGATGTGAATGCCCACTGAGGGCTTTTCAAGGGCAGATATAAGCTAGTAAACCAAAAGCTAGTGGTCCAAAAGCTGGACTTACATGTTGACAAGCTACCAAATAACATATAAATCCAAATATTATCTATTTTCAATCTAAATTAAACCCTAGAATTGATCTAGAAAATGTGACCATTTCACTGATTTAGAAAATGTTGACTTTGTGAGATTATGCCAAGGTTTGACTTTCTTGAGATTTAATTAGACCCTAATGACTGAAAATTATGTTTTAAGTTATAATTAGATAAAATTAAGCTAATGACACCTAATATGGACCTAATGGGATAATTATGCTAACTAGAAATTGTGACAGTTAAAGCAAAAATGGAACCAAAGATGAATTTGACTATTTTGCAAAGGAGACCTAAATTTTATGACTAAACCATGATGTTGTGACCTGATATGAGTGGAATGGACCAAATGCAACAGCAAAAACAACCTCAAACCCACAGAACTACTCAGATCCAAACACACCTTTAAGGTATTTGCTGAAATCAAGTTTTGCAGCCCTAAAAAGGGTGATTGACCCTTGTAAAAAAAATCTAAAAATTAAAATAAAAATACCACTAAGTACAAAATATATAAGAGTACATTATCCCAGAATTTTATCAGATTTGGTTGAAAATTGAAGAAATGAAAATTCAAAAACTTTTTCTGCTGTTTGAAACTTTTTTTACTTTTATGATTTCTTGAAAACTTTGACTTTGGTGAACTTTGATTGATCCTTCTTGACAGAAAATGATGTTTTAAGCTATAATGAGACTTAATTAGGCTACTTATACTACTTATGCAACTATATAGGTGATTATGGAACTTGAAATCGCAACAGTGAATGCAAAAAATTAAGATGGAAGGCGATTTTGACTTTCTTATGAATGAACACTGGTTTATATGACTCTAATACCCTATGGGGGCCTAATGTGATGTATTTAAACCAAAAGCTACCACTGGAACACAGGATACAGTGGTGAAATCCACTAATCCAAACACTATCTTTCACAACTGATTATAAGGTTTTCGAAGCAAATGCAAGATTTAGACCCTAAGACTGAAACATGAGCACATAATATGACCTAATAAATTGACATGAACTCATAAACACTAGCAATAACAACAAATACTAGGGAATCACTAGTATGCTATTTAACAGTGAAATGAAAACACTAAGCTATAATGGATTCTATTAAACAAGTAAGCAAGATTAAGCATTAATATTACTAAACTACACCCTAGGAACATAAAACAGTAGAGAAATCAGTTAACGAACATAGCTACAGTAAGAATGCAAAAATTGAGTTTTTGCTTACAATATGCCATCCAGCTTAGAATTTGTGAACCAAGGACCATAAAACCAATCCTATAGTCTCCCCTGAGACACTAAACCCATGGCCATCCAAAATATAACATGCTCCAGCCTTCTTCTTTCTTCTTCCTGTATTTTTATTTTTTATTTTTATTTTTCACTGAATTTTTTATATATATATATTTTTTTGTATTTTTGGTTTTCTAAGATAAACTGGTTTAAATGATTGGAAAGCTTAAGGAAGCTTATAAGTGAGCTATTTTGAGCTTAAAGGAATACTTAATAACAACTTTTACCAATCTTAAAAGTAACTTGAGATTTTTACTAAAAACGGCACAATCTGAAATTGGAACAAAACAACTTAATTTTATTATAGAAATGACTTCAAAACACTCTGAATTACTTGGAATTACAATTGAAAGCTAAAGTTTACAACTAAAAAAAAAGAAGGTTACATGAAAACGAGTTAAAAAACTACTAAGCAAACTACACCCTGGCCTCTGCTTCTTCTCTTTCTTCTTATAGTGGTCCATTAGGGTTCCCATGAGCTTCTGAGCATATCCCACCAATAACCTTAGCCATTGGATTATTTTGGCTTCATCTTAACCGTTGGATCATTTTGGCGGGAAAACTGAAATTGCAATTGGGGTTCTGATAACTTGCAAGAGGGGGGTGGTGCATTAATTGTGGAGGTGATTGGAGGTGCAATTTGGTGGAGGTGGTGGGATGTGATGGAGCTACAGGGCAAGTGGGGGGTGGTGGAGTTTGGCAGGGAGTGAGGAAGGAGGGAAGGGGAGGGTTAGTTTGACTGGGGGAGTTGACCGGGGTGGTGTTGGGCTTGTGGTGGGATGGGCCTGGATTAATAAAAATGGTGGGTTGTGTTTTGGTTTTGGGTTTATTAATAAAGGGTACCCGTTTGGTTTATAGATAACACAAGGACCAATGTTGTAATTTCTGAAAAATTGGAGGACCTGAATTGTAAATTTCCCAAAGTAGTCACAAGGCCGGGTGATTCCTGCCATGTGTGAATAGTACAAGGGTTGTAGATATAATTTTTCACTTTTGGTCCTTCAGGGACTAAAATTGCCAACTGTTGAAACTTCAGGGACCAAATGTGTAATTTCTTCAAAATTTTCTCCCAGGGACTAAAATTGGTACTTTGTGAACTCCAAGGACCCATGTTGACTTTTCCATCCAAAATTATTGCTCAAGGGCCGTTTCTGCCAATTTTGAAAGTAGAGGGACCAAAATTGTAATTTTTGCAAACTTGCCACCAAAGGACTAAATATGATTATTTGTGATTTCAAAAGGGCCTTTGGTGACTTTTTATTGAAAATAAATGCTTAGGGACTAGTTTTGTCAATTCTTGATAGTTGAGGGACTGAAACTGCCAATTATGCAAATTCTGTTCGTTTTTCATTTGTTTTCAAACATTTTGCATCTGAAACATATAAAACACACTTTTGGAATATTTTCACTATTTTGATGCATTATTGGGTGTTTTTGGATGTTTTGGCAGTTCAAATATGACAAAAATGATGAGTATTTATACACTCATCACAGACCTTGAAGAGCTCTCGCTCGGTGAGCGTTGTCGTCCAAGTCTATCTTGGATTCTGCGATCACCAAGTCTAGCGTGGACACTGGTACGCCTCTCATTGTCTTCGTAATCCTCCGAGTATTGTGAATCGGATCTTGTACCAAGTCTAGCGTGGACATTGGTACGCCTCTCATTGTTTTCGCGCTCCTGGTAGCGCGATGGGGATGTTTCGTTAAAATTAAGCCGGGCTTGTAGGCTCTGACTTGACCTTCTTCTTGCCTCCTATTGCATGAGGTTAGTTAAGGTTTCGTAATTTTGAGATACAAAATTACTTAGCGTTAACTCAGGCGTGTCCTCCTCCAGCGCAACGATATCTGCTTCCGTATTAGGTCCCCTATCCTGGTTAGGCGCGCCTGGCGGCACAGTGTTGTCCACAATGGGTGCCGTTTGATGGGGAGTATTGAAGAGAGTGCGCTGAAGTTCTTCAGTGCTTGGGACCACCGTAGTGGTCTGGGTAGTCCCTGCGGGCAATTCTACCATTGGGAGAATTAGGGTTGGGCCCGATCCTTGATGACCAGGCGCGCTGGTTGTTCCAAAGGCCTGCCTAGAGGTTGAATCTTGATGGTTCTTCCTCGTGGGGTCACCACGTGTTTTTTCCAACAGCGGAGTCCGCTGGCCTGAGTTTTTGTGTTTCGTCATTCTAGTTCTTAGTGTAGGGTCCCACGGATTGCCCCACTTGTTGATACAAAAGTTGGGCGTTCCTTATTTGGGTTCCTGTTCTCGTACCAATTAGATCTTAATGCTTGAGACCTGCGCACTAAGAAAGCAAACAAACACCGTTAGGCTTATCGTGGGATTGTCTCCCACGATTATCCTCCGGCATGAGAGTAAGTAATCGGTTTTAGGGTTGTATTAAAGAGTCAGGGTTGTAAATCGTACCTTTAATCGAGAATTATGATATTCTTTATATAGGCACGAAATCCTTGTAGATTTCGTGTTCCTCACTCTTCGGCATATAATGCCTATCCGGTCTATGGATCTTTATCCCATAAATAAGAGATCCTTATCTAGACCATAAATAATGTATTTGGATTTGGGCTTTCATGAGCCCTAACCATTAGTATGGTAGCCCAATCATTGTCATGATAGCCCACTCGTGGTGGGCTTGGGTGTTAGTGATGTTCACTAATCGGGTTCGTGACCCAAATATGGACTATACGTCATCATAATATGTCTTAACTATGAAAAACTCGTACGATTTTTTTGCATATGAATGAATAAGTACTTAACAGAGGGTGACAGTATGACGATAAGTTCAAAAGCGAATGTAAAGGGTAAAATGATTCATAGTATACTCTTGTAGTACTCCATTTTTTATTTTATTTTTATTTTATTATTATTCTTTTACGTCAATTTTTTTTAAACATATCTCACAATAATTTTTACAAATGTATTTAACGTGACTTAAACCCATAATCCCTTGTTTGGTTTGGTTTTATCATGTGTATTATGGCCTTATGGGTATTGTATATATTGAAAATTTTAGGGATTAAGTCGTAGAATAGCAACGTACTTTTCAAAGTGTCTCGTTTTGGTATGTGTATTTTTTATGTTGTAGAATAGCAATGTACTTTCAATCTTTTATAAATGTTTCAATTTGGTACGTGTACTTTTTTTAAGTTGTAGAATAGTAATGTACTTTCTATAAGTGTTCCAGATTGGTATGTGCGATGACATACCAAATTGTAACATTTATAGAAAGTACATTGCTATTCTACAACTTAAAAAAAAGTACACGTATCAGAACATGACACTTTGAAAAATATCTTACTATTCCACAACTTAAAAAAAGTACATGTACCAAAAACAGAACACTTTAAAAAGTATATTGCTATTCTACGACTTAATCCAAAATTCTAAATTACTTGCACAACTTTTTCCGTCACTAGTAATATATGACTTTTTATTCTTTTAAAAGATCCACTTTATCTCTTTTTTATTTTTTTAGAAAGGCAATCCATTTTATCTTTATTCTACTGAAAGTTTCAAATTATTTGCACAATTTCTTTAGTCATTCGAAACTTATGACCCTTAATTTGATACATAATTAAAACATGTAATGTTTGAGTATCGTATTCAACTATTCAAGTAGTCCAATAAAGGATTTCTATTTCTTACAAAAATAAAAATGATGGTAAAGTGTAACTAAGGGACCAATTTACTATTAAAATACAAAACAAGGGACTAAAACAAATCATTCCAAAAAACCGTTGATATTTTCCGCTTAAAACCAAGCCGTTAATTAGTGGCTCAACTTTTCACCGGAAAAAAAATGTTGGTAACAGCTTTTGCCGCCAACAAAACCCCACCACCTTCTCCGACCACCACTGTAAACCACCCTGAAACCCGACAAATTCACCTCAAACCGATTAATCGACGTCGCATTTTGACTTCACTTGCGGCTACAATCACCCCATTCTTTGCTCCTCGTCTTGAAGTGAATTATGAAGAATCAAATCTTGTTACGGCTACTTTTTTGCCTTCCGCTGATGCTCGCGGGTTATTTCAAATGCCCCCTCCTCGTCTCTCCAATCGGTAAATATGAATGGGTTAAGTAATTAGTTCTTCAATGGAATACTTTTTTGGATTTTAGTTATATGCTTTACGTTTTGATACAATAGATAATAGTAGCTTTAAGGATGTTTATGATTGGTTATATGATCATTTGCAAGTGAAAAATGTTGTGAATTTGTGATAATTATAATGTTGGAATAAGCAGATTGGAGTTGCTTACCCTAATATGGTTATTTGGTAGTGAGCTATTTGGAAATTAGTAGTTTAAGTTTGCTTATTTCATTTATAAGAGCAATAAGTAAATAACAGTTTCTAATAAGCAATCGAAAACACCCCTCTTATATGTAGTACGATGCTGTTAAAAAAAATGGGGTTAACCCGTCACCAAGCATGTACCAAGATACAACGTATCACCTTAAGTTTAGTGACCGTCCTAGCTATCCAATTGGAGAAAAAAACTGAAAACTCACTTAGTTAAGACAATGTTAGGATATTACCATTTCCTATGCTCCAAAATGAAATGAATAGCTAAAAGAACCCGTGTAGGGTACACACGCAAATAACTTTGGAAAACAAAATCCCGTGGATTAATTAGTACTAGAAAAGTGTTAGAGCGAGTTCAAACTAAGCAATACAAAATGTTAAACCATGCATTTGATGCCATTTCCATAATCAGAACATGTGAATCACAATTAAAAAAATGTTATGACACTAAATTTGCAGGTACTTTTTGGTGAGGGCGGGGGAGTCTGAATATGAGAGTATGGGGATAATCAATACAAATCCTGTTGCGAAAACATCGATGGATAATGGGTTATCAAAGATCGGGAAGATACAGACGGTTAAAGCAGCTTTAAAATTAAAGGAAATGGGGGCTTGTGATAATAATTGCTGGATTTGGCCTTCTATTACTCAGAGAGCTTATCAAGCAGCTGAAATTATAGCTGCTATTAATGTGGTGAACAGAAGGTATAATATAATGACTATCGTGCTCGTTCGTAGCACATTCAGTTATAGAATTAAAGACTTTTAAGTGATTATCTGTTAATATATAGTTAGATTAATTTATTCAACTCTTAAAAAGCGTTTAGGCAATTTTGATTATCAAAATAGGGCTTCATTTACTTTGTTAGTTTGGTTGCAGCTTGTATCAAAGTGATTATTTAGCCTCATAATCATAAGGGTATACAAGTAATTTCCCTTATAATGTGAAATTTTGCTTTGATGGATATATATTATCAAGCTGTTTGTTTAATAATAATCAGAAGTAGGCTACCTAAACACTTGATTGTTAGACCAATTTGGATTATCAAACTAAGTTGTAATGGTACACTATGATCTCATATTTTGTTTTGTTGCATCTACTACCAAACTGCATAAGCAGAAGTATATTACTTAAATACTAGATAGTTTAGTAATTTATTTAGTATAAAGAGAACTACCATAAATAAAGGCATACTAGTTAGTTCTGTTTGGGTTAGTATCAAACCGATTATTTGACTCAATTAGATAACCAAGAGAACGTTACCCGAACACTTACTGACTATTGCAACTTAAATTCGTTATAATCAGATAATCACTTTTAGAATGCACATTATAGCACCCCCTAATGTTGATATCTAATTATGAATTCAGTGTACTTTATGTTTATCTCTTTATTGTTCTTATTTCATTTTTTTATGTGGTGGAATAGTAATGTAGTTCCGGAGTACAGTTTTTTGGATGCACGTGGATTAGGTGCCTACGAAGGCAGGCCATTACAATCTGTTTCAGAAGTAAGACTGTTCCGTTGTATTTCATTCTATATCTTTAACCTTCTTTTTCATATTTATGAATAACAAATGTTTAAGTAAGCACATCCTACAAGAGCGTAACAACAGTTCAATGTTCTGTCAATACAGATTTATGCATCAGATGTTGTTTCTCAGAATGTTAAGCCACCCCCAATCAGTGATGGAACACCAAATGAGAGCGTGGCTGATGTATTTGTTCGTGTGACACAACTTATGTCGATTCTTGAAACTCAATACTCTGAAGATACGGTTATCATTGTCTCACCGGACTCAGATAACTTGACAATACTACAAGCTGGTTTAGTTGGACTCGATCTTAGAAGGTAAGTCATTTGATCATTTTTGTGTTTGTATATAATAGATGTGGCATACTGGGTGTATTAGGTAATGGGTCAAAATGGGACAGGACGGTTTGGGTTGACTTTGGCACTTTTTTTCTATGCTAAACACTATTTCTAAACAAATTGTGAGGATGAATTAATTTAGTTGGTTTTATGTGTTACTAAAACACTTAGCAACTTTTGATCCTGTTGGTCAGTTTCTTTTACCAGTTGGATATGCTGCTACATAACCAGAATTCGCTTCTTCAGACATTCATATGCTAATTGGTCGATATTACCATATCAACAAAAGGATATATAGATTTAATTAAAAAATGATATATTTCAAATACAGAGGACCTATAAGAACTAATGATGTGAATTTTTGCAGGCACAGTGAGCTATACTTCGAGCCTGGGGAAGTTCGATATTTTGACCCGAGTAGCATTCCTAAATATAAACAACCTGCTTCGGCTTTATATAAATGTCTAAACCCGCCCAGTTGTACATGAACTTGCTTTATAATCCCAATAAGGCTACAATACTCATTATCAAGTTTTACTTTGGTTCATAAAAAAATTATGGGTGATTGAAAGAGGACCAAAATAATAGTTGACTAGTTTTGCAACTAAGCTTATAACCATTTGAACCTAGCCTATTAAAAAAAAAAAAAAAAAAAAAACGAAATGATTAAAAATCTGTATGGGCAGAAAATCATATAAACTAGTTTTTACGCGTGAGTGCATGACATGCACCACCCGAAAAGTGAACACCTTTGTTTACATTTCACGAGTGCAAGGGTACACTACACCCGGGATGACATGTATCTGTTGAAGATATAAACTAAATATAGTATATAATATAGTCTAAGGACCAAATAGTATTTATTGTTTTATGTGTCAAATATGTAAAGCCTGTAAACCATTTGGTTATGGGCTGGGTCAATATGGGTCGTTTAGTTTGTTAGGGTATAAACGGTTATTTAGTTTAGATAGGTTACAACGATTAGGAAAAGTCACAACGATTACTTTTAGTGAACAGGTATGCCTCTTCATGTAGGCAACGATTCTATATGTATAAATAGGTCTAGGTTCTGTAAACAATCATCAATTCAATATACAAATTCAATTACTATAAATTCTGATATTATAGCATACTTGTTTCTGTATTTTCTGTCT
>LBNU01012361.1:27919-38123 GCA_014162995.1 Artemisia annua
TTTTTTTTTTTTTTTTTTTTTTTTTTTTTTTTTTTTTTTTTTTTTTTTTTTTTTTTTTTTTTTTTTTTTTTTTTAAATAGTTGTTTATGAATATTACATACATATTTTAACTTGAATTTATTATGTATTATGATGTAGGGATTTTGGTCGGCAGCAGAGACATGCTCGTTTTTGTGGAAGAGTGGTTGTCTTATCCATTCTTTCCGTGTTTCTTTATCCGTTTCTCTGGGCATGGACTATTATCGGTTCTCTATGGTTCAGCAGTGCAAAGGATTGTGTATGCCTCTTAATTGTTATCTTAAGTTATTTGTATTTGTTCGGGTGTGGAGGGGGCATAAAGGGCTCTGGTCAAGCAGTTTGGGTCAAAGAGGGTAACTTTGTATGTATGGAAACGGGTTGGGTTGGGTTGATTATCGGTGGGTTTTCACATAAAATAGCAACATACTTTTTCATGTGCTATGTTTTAGCCATTGTACTTGCTTGTACATCCCACTGTCCCAGTCATAAAAGATGGTTTTTTTTTTGTCCCATGTGGGGGATTGGGTCATATTGCTACCCAGTTTCTTGACATTATATATAAGTCTGACATTTTCATACATAAATTTAACCATTCTATCATTATAAAAATCTATTTTAAAGGGGTTTTTTCTTTACATAATGATTGAAACGGCACATAAAACCACTTCTTAAAGACTAGTACCTTCGAAAATAGTACACCGACTAAAACTGGACAAATGATATAGTACTTAAATAATAATCTTCTTTAATGAAAAAAGTTATTTAAGAGGTTGAATTCACTATAAGTACCCTTTGAGCGATTTTCACCTAGCTTGTTGTATTTTACTTTACCCATTCGACCCATTAGAGATATAGCTTAATCATTGTTGACCCATTCATAATAATTGGGTCAATCTTTCTACATTTAGACAGCATAAACCATATCGGGTCTTTATCTTATGATAGAGGTGCTTCACATATTTTATTGCAGCTGCCCGAAGAAGGTCAAAAATGGGGTTTTCTTATATGGTTGCTTTTTAGTTACAGTGGCCTCGTTTGCATTGCTGGCATGTGTATGAAAAAGGTACGATATAAGCTACACATCAGTGTTTCACATCCTCGAGATAAACGGTATATTTAACATTTATGTATATTAAACATTGTTTGTACAGTGGTTAACAAGAAGACAAGCACATTCACTACGCGCTCAACAAGGAATTCCTATTTCAGAAATTGGGGTACGCTAAAAAAATACTACTGTTTCTATTTTACCCTTTTTAAGTACACTGTTATAAATTATTAATGGAATATGGTATGAATATATTTTCAGGTGCTACTTGATATGGTTCGTGTACCTGATTGGGCATTTGAAACTGCTGCTGGTCAAGAAATGAGAGGCATGGGTCAGGATACTGCATCATATCATCCTGGGCTTTACTTAACTGAACCGCAGGTATGCATGTGCATTTTATTGAACTTTTTTTATGTTGTTATCTTTAAGTAAAATGGCAGAACGTTGATGATTTTGATTTTGACATTTAGAGAGAAGCAGTGGAGGCACTCATACAGGAACTTCCGAAGTTCATGCTAAAAGCTGTTCCAACTGATTGTAGCGAGTGCCCGATTTGTTTGGAAGAGTTCCATGTGGGAAATGAGGTACTATCTAATAAAGAACAGTAACTTCTCATATATTTAAGGGCATTGTTGAAAAAACTGGACTTTCGACGAACTAACATGTAAATCCCTCTATTTATCTATCTATATATCTATATAATATATACTACCTATAATAGTAAAATGGTCAAAAGTGAAATGTTGAGTTTTCAAGTGAAATGTTGAGTTTTCAACAATGGTTAAATGAGAGAGAAAGTGAAATGTAATTAATACTCTTATTAAAACACCCCAATACTTAAAGGTACAATTATTTATTCACATTGTACAACCAAATTAAAGCATATCTACCAAATTAAATACAACCAATTCAAACACAAATCGGGTTGACCCGGGACGCTTCAAACCCGGCGGGTTGACCCAGTTTAATTTGACCCGTTTTCGACCCAACCTAGCAAGTTGACCCAGTTTAACTCGACCCATTTTTCGACCGGAATGGTTCAACTGGTTGAACCACCCGGGTCGAACCGGGTTTTAAAACATTATCCATTACTTAAAAGTACAATGATTTATTCACATTGTACAACCAATTAAAAACATATCTACCAAATTAAATACAACCAATTAAAACACAAACCGGGTTACCCGGGACGCTTGAAACCCGTTTTTTGACCAGAACGGTTCAACCAGTTGAACCATCCGGGTCGAACCGGGTTTCAAAACATTATGTTTAATTCCCAAATCTTCAAACTTTTATTATTTTTCGTTTATAACCTATAAACTTTTTTTATCAATAAACTATTTGTCGCTATAAAATCTCGTTGCTATGCACGGGTACTCGTCTAGTTTTTTAAATGATTAATACCTTAATATATGTAAACTACAGGATGAAGTTCTTTGAACTTTTTTTGAACAAAAAGGTCCTTGTTTTCTTGCATACTTATATCTTCAAAAACTTTTAATCATAACTAAGTCAATAAACTTTATACAAAGTACCTTTTCGTTATGTTTTGGAAGATTTAAAGTCAAAGATGAAGATAAAAGACTTTAAAAAGTCATAGTGGACACTTAATGTGGGACGGAGGGAGTATATGATAAAATTATGCAAAAATAGAGTCTAGGAACTTATGTGTTTTTTGTGTAATTCCGTTGTTTTATTGCGACAATTACCCTATAATTAGATGAATATATTCTAAAGCTTCACCACTAAAGAAACAGCCCCTTAGTCCGTTAAGTCCATAAATTTGTGTGTGTGTGTGTGTGTGATCTGTAATCCCTAAACTTCATTTTGCACTCAAAATTGCGGAAATATGAATAAAAAGAAGGTAAGGAGCTAAAACACGTTACACACAAAAAAGTTAAAAAGTGTTAAACTGCAAAATGCATTAAAGTTCACTGGTTATTTTGTAACTTGGTCAAATGTAAATCACAATTAATGCTTATTTCTTTGTTGAAATGTGTTTCAGGTCCGTGGTCTTCCTTGTGCTCATAACTTTCATGTGGCATGCATCGATGAATGGCTTAGGCTGAACGTGAAATGTCCTAGATGCCGATGTTCGGTTTTTCCAAACCTTGACCTTAGTGCTCTATCTACCATCCCTGCTGACCCTGACAGGTTAACCGTTTCAACAACTCGTTACATGAGGACTCAACCATCTAGCCAAAGTTATCTCTTGAGAATGCAGGGTTTCCTTCGTCCAATTCGCACCGGAAACTCGGGCTCCATCTCAGATTCTGATATTGCTACGGAAACCATGGAAAACGGTGGTCAAGCATCTGAGAATCATAACATCCAAACGAGTACAGAGCCTGAAAGATGATATTTTTGGCTCCCGAGTCCTGACGAGCTATTTGGTGCTTCTTTACTGGCTTACTTGACATCTAACTTATGTTAACCTAGGGAAGCTAAAGTTGTTATATGATCCTTTTGTTGGTGTTAACTAGATGCGTAATTAATGTAGTGACATGCGTCTTGAGCAAGTAATTAAGGTGGTTTGTAAGTTTTGTGTACTGTATTAGCTCGAGTGTTCATATTTTATTTCAAGTTAAATGCTTGGTTGTCACAACTTCTGGTTTCAAATCTTGGAAACCGACTAAATCTAGTTTTGAATGGAGATTCAGACCCAAATTAGTGGGTAATCAAAGGTTGATCGGGATTTTTTTGATGGGATCTTCCATCTTTTACTGATCTAAATCTTTACAAATTTACATTGTGGGTGCATTATCTTGTTAAGCCGGTCGTTGTCTTCAGACAGTCATCCCCTACATAGTATTGTTTGTTATCACCTTGAGGTATAAATTCTAAACACACATGCACAATGGTGGTGTAATTCTAACAAGCAAACCATCTTCACATGCATAAATAGTATTGATGTTAACACTTACGAAATATGTGATAGTAATCACTTTTCGATATTAAAAGGTTGGAACTTTATGGATATAAAGGTTACCTATCAGCCATGTAGGATTCTAGGCTTTCGGTTAACACAATACCAGGGATTCGCAGCAGCAGCAGCAGCATTCCGTCACTTTTCCTTCGACTAGGATTTCACCTTTCCTCTTCTATTTATTATTATGGTAAATCAGTGTATCAGCAGCAGCAGCAGCAATAAAAAAACGCGACCACGTGTGCACTTGAATTAGGTCAACAGTTGTTCTTAAAAGCTTTCATGTTTTTCTGTTCAGTTTTCATCATTATTCGATGTATCTTAAGTACAATAAATAGGAAATGTAAAGTGTGTTGCTTAGTGATATGATGAAATCTCTCTCCTACAACATTCATTATCTGCTTCAACAAAATGTTTCCTGATGGTCACCTTCATTAACTTGACAATAATCTTTATCCGATTTCACCTCGTCATGGAGACTGATCCAGCTTCTACCTACTCCTCTTGTCACAGTATCGACCGACCAAGGTTTTTTCCTCCGGCAAAGTCTCTCCATTGTCAACAATATCTGTGTGATCTTTTATGTTCCAGGTTCCTCAATTCTAGATTCTTCATTGATCATGGATGTCATTGGCCTTCTAATACATTTTAAGACACAAAACTGCATAACTTAATAAAGAAGTTATAACATAGATAGATATTTGACAAAGATGTGCAAAACCAGTAAGCATTTAGCATTGTGCCTGAATGAAATGAAACAAATACCTAGAGTTTTTTAAGATGATGTTTTTTTATGTCCAGATAAACAAAAAGAATGAATTAAACTTGTAAATGACAGGGAGCTTACCTTTAGTACTTCTAGCCGCCCTTCCTAATGTTCAGACTTTAGAATGCACATATTGTCACTGTTGTCTCCAACTCTCCATGACCCACCATCTACATGAAAACGAAATCTTGTCACACACTGTATACTATGAAAATCAAACAACATGAACTAAGTTTACTGTTTACACACTAAAATATTGTCACCTAAATGATATCCTGGTTACTACATACAAGCCAATATGATACTCACAAAAACTAATTTATTACAATAATCGGATCACCCAATGTACTTTGCTTCAAGACATGATCTCCAGTATCGGTTCTGTATTTTTTTCCTTATGTAAATACAATGAGAACTTGTATTTATACCAGAAATATATGCAAGAGCTACTAACCTAACCACCACATAACCACCTCTAACAGAATGCAGAAAACGTCAACACCTGCAGCTGCTGAAGTGACTAATATCGAGGGCATATATACTCAAATACATCTGTGATTTGAGTACATCCTTGAGCAGTGACTACACAAAACAAAGAATTGGGGGCTTAGTATGTGAAATTTTATAAACTGCAAGCTAATATGATACAAAATTATTTCTATCCATTGCAAGATTAACCTTTACTATCTTGGTCATTGTGGTGGAGGGGTAATGGGTGCCTAACGAAGCCATTAACCTTTACTATCTTGGTAATTGTGGTGGCAGGTTGAATGATCAAGGTGGGTAAGGTAAGATGGAAATGTAGTTAGATGGTTAATGGTGCATGATAAGGTGAATTGAGAAACTGTATTGAAGGCTGCAAATGAGTGGAATCTGCTTGCAGAATATGGAATAGTGGCTAGTATCTGAAAGTCTAGTTAGAATATGTCTTTGAATTGTATGTTTGTGATTGAGCTCAGTTTATTCTTTATGAAAGAGTATAGGCATGTCTATCACTCTTTCTTCAATGATGTATATAGTTTTTGAGATGATTAATATAATTCACCTTTTGCACAAAAAGAAAAAAGAAAAAAAAAAAAAAAAAAAAAAAAAAAAAAAAAAAAAAAAAAAAAAAAAAAGATTAACTGCATATTATATTCAAAATCATATTTGCATTTGACTTTGATGAGTATAAGACATTTAAATTTTCACAAATGCAAACTAAGAAAAAGAAAGATAAGCATCATATTCAGAGGAGTGAAAAACAAACAACTTTTCACATGACTTAATAAATTAAGTTTTCTTCATATTAAGTCAATTAAGTTAAATTCAAACACCACCTAACCGACTTTAAATGAAACAATCAACAGTATAAAACTACAGCAAAAATATGAGAGTTGGAGAGATGGACATACCTTCCTGTTTAACATTACCATTCATCATCAGTCTATGTTGACACAGGGGATACAGGAGATAAGGGGGCAATAGGAGCCTCTTCTACTTGTCTTTTCTTTCAGTTCCTCTGGGCATCTTTCGATTTTCAAACTCAAAAGTGAAGGCAACAACGTTTCTGGTAGATCTTTCATCTTTGGGCAATTCCGAATATCGAGATGTTGGAGGTAGGTGAGGTGTTGGAATCCCTTTGAAAATGATTCCAATTTATCAAATCGCATTAAGTAAAGAGAAGTAAGAGATTCAGGAAGCATATGCGACAATTGACTTCCACTAGTCACATCATCTTCTTCTCCCGATACACCCCATAGAAGTAGGTCAACAAGTGAGGTTGGAAAAGTCTGTGGGCCCCATTGTGAAATGGGCTTCTTCAAACCCCCTAAAGTTAAATAACCCAAGTTAGGAGGCCAAAGCCCAAAGGAAGCAACATCCATATTTTCACAATCCATGATTGCCAAACTTTTTAACGAGGTGAAAGTCGGCAACGCGTCTGCAGGGAATGACTCTATACTCCTACAATCACTTATCGCCAATTCAGTGAGGCGAATGAACTTAGTCAATTCATTGACTGATTTCAGATTTGGCCAACCGCTTATACGTACAACCTCTAGCATTGATGTGCTCGTGATGGGAAGCACCTTTTCCAGCTCCTCCTCCGACAGTTGGTTACAGGAATCAATTGTGAGTGACTTGAGCTTTTGGCATCCTCCTGTTGGGAAGGAGACACATGTAATCGAATTACAATCATAGATAATCAAGGATTCAATGTTGTCTGGAAAACTGAAATGCTCCAGATTCTTGCAATACCATAAATCCAAAATCTTCAGAGATGTTAGATGGTTGCACCCGGAATTATCATTCTCCTCTTCTTTCTCTCCTAAACTCACCAATTCTTCACAATCCCGTATTTTCAACATTCTTAAATTCACAAGAACCTTACTAGCCTCTGCTTCTGATTCCCACATGTACTTTATTTCATTACACTTTTCAATATATACTTCTTCAACTGCCCTAAGATAGCCCATGACATCTCTCCACACCTCATCACTAAGCCCAGAAATACCCTCTATACTCAACCTGGTGACTGTTGAAGCGACACGAATCAAACTTCTCAATACACTACTGCCACAGTTTTTTATTTTTAGAATCCTTAACGAACGTAGTGCTTCAAGAGAGACTTTAGCCAAATTAGGACAATTGTCTAAAGTAAGCTCTTGAAGACATGGAAACACTCCACCTATAACATCACTACTGCTTGACCATTCCTCCCACAGCGGCATATCTTCAAAACTCAGAAATTCAAGAGAAGGGAATGCACTTGCAGGGCTGGTGCCAAGTAACTGCGGGCCTACAGCTTTCACCTTATCCAGGTCTTTAATAAGCAGCTTCTTAAGTGAAGATAGTTTCCCAAGTGATGGAAGATTCAAACATTTTTTGCAGCTTGTAATCGAGACACTAGTCAATCGAAGAAACGATGGATCCCCAATCCAATTTGGAAAATCTACACCCCCATATGACACAACATCAAGATCTTTCAAATATTCGTTATGAGGCTTTAGGGCATCGAGGACCTCCTTTTCAAGTGTTCATTTCGAGAACCATCAAACACATCACTCCATTCCACCTTTAACTCACTAAACCCCTTTTGGGAGAAGTTCAGTTCGTGTGCTTGAGGTGCATTTTGCACTTTGTCCAGTCCATGAATGGAAACTTCTCGGTGGAAAATCTTTAAGTTTTTTAGCCCAGTTATTGCAAAATTGCTCTCTCTTCCAATAATGATCTTGGAAAGATGCAGGTTTTTCAACTCACCAATCCCTAACGGCATCTTTTTCAGAAGTGAAGTACCCCTAATGTCAAAATGACGCAAATTCTTAAGCTTTAAGAAGCTATCGGGTAACTTAGTCAATTTCGAGCAGCCATAAACGATCAAT
Source organism: Artemisia annua (assembly GCA_014162995.1). Taxonomy (NCBI): domain Eukaryota; kingdom Viridiplantae; phylum Streptophyta; class Magnoliopsida; order Asterales; family Asteraceae; genus Artemisia; species Artemisia annua. The sequence continues at coordinate 36,043 of LBNU01012361.1, forward strand.
GTTTGTAAATTAACCAAATTGCACACATCTTCGGGTAAATGTGTGATTTTAGTTCGAGACAAATTAAGATATCGCAAGTGCTTCAATTTGCCAACAGACTCCGGTACCTCATCTATCTGTAAGTGACTCAAACAAAGAACCCTTAAAAATGGCAATTCAGGAATTAAGTCAACCATAACCTTACTCGATAAGAAATAGTCCGAACTATCTCTCACCAGAACAGGCACCACCAGAAGTGTTCTCAAACTTTTAGCTCTTTCGAATGCCTTGAACTTCTTATAACTTATATATCTCTCTCGAACAACTGACATATGTCGGTACTTTTTCAGAGCTTCCTTCCCAAAATCCTTCTCCATATCTATGTCTAACCTTGCAAAAAAATCTCCGGCAACATATGTGGCCAAATCATTTATGAGGTCATGCATGGCAAACAATGATTCTTCACCAGGCACCGCTTGAAAAAATGACCTTGACAACAATTCTTCAAAATATTCCTCACCCAACCGTTCCATTGACTTGCTTGTATTTGATTGTCGCAGAAACCCTTCCGCCATCCACAACAAAATTAAGTCCTCCTTTTCAAACACACAGTCTTTCGGTAACAATGAACAATATGCAAACAATTGCTTCACACATGCAGAAAGTTCCTGATAACTCAGTCTAAGAGCTGGAACAATACCAGCTCCGTCTTGTAACCTCCAAATCTCATCATTTAACACTTCCTTCCACTCTTCTTCATCTATTTTTGTTCTTAATAAACATCCAAGTGCCCTTAAAGCTAAAGGCAAGCCATCACATTTTTTCACGATGCTTTCACCATGCGGTCTGAGTGTTGGATGTGAATCAAAGTTAGCTTCACCCAATGCATGTTGAGCAAATAAAGCCAAAGCATCTTCGTGTGACAACTTCTGTAGATCATATGGATGATCATGGCCCAGCTGTCTAAGCAATTCTTTCTTTCGAGTTGTGATGATAATTTTACTTCCTGGAGCCCCTTCGTAAAATGGGCCCACCAAGGTTTCCCAGTCTTCAATCTTATCACTCCACACATCATCTAAGACAAGGAGAAATCGCTTCTCCTTAAGTAGATCTTTAAGAGCTACTTGAAGCAAATTTAAATCTTTAAATTCCTCAGTTTTACCAGCTACAGATTGAAAGATGACTTCACTTATTCTAAAGCTATCAAACTCGTCAGAAACACATACCCATGCCGTAAGTTGAAAGTGATCCTTCACTTTCTTATCGTCATAAAGAAGTCTAGCTAAAGTAGTTTTCCCCATCCCACCCATACCAACAATGGGAATGATGCTAAAGTTTTCGTTACATTGTTCATCACCCAATAGCTTATCGAGCAACACCTTCTTATCACCTTCACGTCCGACAATACCCTTTAAATTTCCCACCGAGGTCTGGTAACTTCTATTCTTATTTCTAATGAACTGCTCAGTCTTCACACTCAAACCAAGATTATTCTTTTGAGCTACTAGCTCTTGTAACTTGGTGGTAATATTGTCTAACTTGCTGATCATCCTAGTGTTAAGTGGGAAACTAGTGCAACAAGATGGGATGAGCTTTCTAACCTTGTTGGTGAGGGCTTCAGACTCATTGACAAACTCATGATGCATAGCTTCAGTTGCCAAAGTGTCGAGTACATCATCTATATCGTAGGCTAGATGTTGGAGACTATTTAACCACCGTTTAACAGCTTCATCAGTTACTTCCTTTTGAGAAGCATCCATAAGCAGAGCTTGGATCATGGATAGTAAACTTTCCCATTTCTTCAGTTCGGAATGAATTTTTTTGGAGTTGCAAGTAAGAACAGCTTTCAAACATGCACTGTAAGTCATTCTGTTGATATGAATCAAACTGGTGTGAACAATAATATAGTAGATAATGATAATAGTGTAGATGCTCGTATAAATGTTGAATCAAAATATGGAGTTTACACCCATAGCCTCATTGTTTTCTAACCTGTGCCATCATGGCACAAGTTTAAAGCATTAGATAAACACATTTATTCTTAAAAAAAAAAAAAAAAAAAAAAAAAAAAAAAAAAAAAAAACTTTATTCTATATAGAGTA
>LBNU01012362.1:13803-32194 GCA_014162995.1 Artemisia annua
CGTCTATGTGCTAACCTCTAGGAATAGGAACTTCAAAAAGAAGTATCTTCTATGATGAATGTTTTTCAAGCAACTGAACAAGCAATTTCAAAGCAAAGACGTCGAAACAAATTTTACAAAAAGAAGCTGATCGACTCTTGGAGCATGTTCTTAGTGCTGATATAGTATATGTGGTTATGAATTCTCTTTATGAATCTGGTACTTCTATGCTTGTTGATGATCACTGTGATGATATTGAATTGTTGTCTAAACAACTTGAGACATTAAAATGTGAAAATGAGAATCTCCGACAACACAATTATGATGTGCAAAACAAACTTTCAAATGAGATTTTTAACTGAACAAAAAGCTTGAATGGTGTCAAAACCAAAGTCTTGATTTCAAACTAGAATTGCAAAGTCTTAAAACTTCAACATCTTTTCAAAACGAAAATGAGGAATTAAAAAGTCAAATTTCAAAAAATAAAAAGGAAATTGCAGAATTGCAAAAAGTTACAGACTATTGGCAAAAGAGTCGAGATGAATATTTTTATTCAAACAGAAAGCTTGACAGTGAAATTCAAGACAAAAAACACATCATCATTGAGTTAAAAGAGAAAATACGTGAACTTGAAAAAGGAAAGTCTGCCAACACAAAAGTAATTGCACCAGGAATGTACTCCTTAGACATAACCACTATAGAACAAAATACTCAAAATTCTAATTTGGATCCTTCCACTTCCGCATGAATAGTTGCCACTCCTTGCGTTAGCAGATCCAAGCGTAAACCTATCAAATGGAAGAATAGGATTTTGCAACGTAGAAGAGCGAAACAAGAAGCCTCTAAAGTAGAAGAACACCTTAGGATTTTGAATAAAACTCATCTTGCACTAGATTTAGATTCTGATTTGGCAAATTGTAATCCTAATCTTTGTGTAACGAATGATGAACCTTTAAATGCTTTGAATGTTAATGCTTCATGTGTGTCTTGTCGTAACAGTATGTTATCTGGTGATCATTCTAAATGTGTTGCAAATTCTCTTTTATCTCGTCATAAGAAACGTACATCTGGCAGAAAATCTAGGCCCACTATTGCTTCTAAATCTGTGCTAGGACTTATGCCATGTATAGTTTCTAAGGATGATGTAGTCACCCCAGTAGTTGCGAATAATATTCCTAGGAACATGCCATCACTTAGCGAATTCACTATGAAGAAAGCACGATCTAGTTGGAATTGGCAACATTGGTTACAAAGGATACATAACTTTAAATGAATTCCTAAAATTGTTAATCTATGTGCTTCTAACCCAACGGAACCCACAACTTCTTTGGGTTCCACACTTACCATTGTTCCATCGTCGTCTCCTTTGTATGATGCAGGTGGTTCAAGTTGTTCTATGGATTGTTGATAGCGGATGCTCCCGACACATGATAGGCAATCTAAAACTATTAAGAAACTTTGTCTCAAAGTTCATTGGTACGGTACTGTCAGATTCGGGAATGATCATTTCGCTGTTATTATGGGGTATGGGGACTATGTCAGTGGGAATATCGAAATTAGTCGTGTGTATTATGTCGAAGGCCTCGGTCACAATCTCTTTTCAGTCGGTCAATTTTGTGATGGTGACCTGGAAGTTGCATTTAGGGAGAAAATTTGTTTTGTTCGTGATTTACAAGGAAATGATCTTATGTCCGGAACACGTGGAAACAGTCTTTATACCATTTCAATGTCCGACATGACTTCTTACTCTCCTATTTGTCTACTTTCAAAGGCTGAATCGACAAAATCTTGGTTATGGCACAAACGCATGTCTCATCTCAACTTCAAAACTATGACTGATTTTGCTCGCCATAAACTAGTTGACGGTCTTCCAAGGTTTAGATATGCAAAAGATCACTTATGTCCCGCTTGTGAACAACGAAAGAGCAAACGTGCACATCTCAGTTCAAAACTAGAACCTAGTACCGATCATGTTCTTCAACTTCTTCATATGGATTTGTGTGGCCCAATGAGAGTACAAACGATTAATGGGAAATGGTATATTCTTGTGATTGTCGATGGCTTCTCCAAATGGACTTGGGTCTACTTTCTTCTAAGCAAAGATCAAGCTCCATCGATGATAATCACCTTTCTCACGAAAATTCAGGTATCAAACTCTTCGGGATTTTTTTGAGAAAGTGGGTATTGTACATCAAACATCGATTGCACGGACTCCTGAACATAATGGAGTGGTCGAAAGACGCAACAGAACGTTAGTGGAAGCCGCACGAACGATGCTTATTAATGTTCAGTTACCAGATTATCTATGGGCAGAAGCCGTCTCAACTGCATGTTACACCCAAAATCGTTGTATGATCAATAAACGTCGTAAAGTCACACCATATGAAATTGTTCACAAACGCAAGCCGAACATTCAACACTTTCATGTATTTGGTTCTCTATGCTATCCTAATAATGATCGTGATGACCTTGGAAAACTTAAAACAAAGGCTGACGTCGGTATCTTCATTGGATATTATGAAAACTCAAAAGGATTTCGAATCTACAACCGTTGTACTAGGGAGATTCAGGAGACTATTCATGCTAATTTCGATGAGCTCACATAAATGGCTTCTGAACAAAACAGCTTAGGACCCGCAACCAACCGTCTTAACTTCCCAAATTCTTCAGATGAACCATTGTCACTCACTCGTAAAGAATTGGAAACATTGTTTGCTCCTTTGTTCGATGATTCATTTGAGACACGTGCACCAGATGTATCCACTAGTTCCGCTGCTCAACCTGATACCAATCAAGTACCTGATACACCGGTCACTACAACAAAAACTGTAGAACCCGATGCACCTCAAATTGAATCACCAACAATAGATAAACAAACCGCTACAACACCGACAACCCAACTGAAGATCTGAATCAACCACAAGTACCCGAACCTGCAAATTATGATCCAAATGCGTTCTTCAATCCGTTTGCTCCGACTCCAAACCTTTCAGATATTGCTGAGTCATCAACACGCAATTTGGAACCAACTAATATGCAGCAGTTCCATAACCCTCACCCTTCAACACATCATTGGACACCGACAACCCAACTGAAGATCTGAATCAACCACAAGTACCCGAACCTGCAAATTATGATCCAAATGCGTTCTTCAATCCGTTTGCTCCGACTCCAAACCTTTCAGATATTGCTGAGTCATCAACACGCAATTTGGAACCAACTAATATGCAGCAGTTCCATAACCCTCACCCTTCAACACATCATTGGACTCGTGATCATCCAATCGTCAACATCATTAGTAATCCAACGGCTCCAGTTATGACACAACAAAAACTTTACTCAGATGCCGAACACTGTATTTATGCTCTAACAGTCTGTCAAGAAGAACCCAAAAACATTAAGCAAGCTCTCACTTACGACAACTGGATTGAGTCAATGCAAGAGGAACTCAACCAATTCAAACGTCTTGAAGTTTGGGAATTAGTTGAACGTCCGGATGAAGTTTATTTCATTGGGCTAAAATGCATTTGGAAAAACAAGTTGGACGCAGAAGGCACGGTTACTCGTAACAAATCACGTTTGGTAGCTAAAGGATACACTCAAGAAGAAGGAATTGACTTTGGGGAATCTTTCGCACCAGTGGCTAGACTTGAAGCTGTTCGAATATTTCTGGCATATGTTGCTCACAAAAAGATGGTCGTTTATCAAATGGATGTGAAAACGGCATTTCTGAACGGTCAACTACGTGAAGAGGTCTATGTTAGTCAGCCAGAGGGATTTGTCGACCCAGAGCATCCGAATCATGTCTACAGACTTAAGAAGGCTCTATATGGTCTTAAACAAGCCCCCAGGGCGTGGTATGATAAACTTACTGCTTTCTTGCTTGCTAATTATTTTACTAAAGGTTTATTAGATCCAACTTTGTTTATCCAAAAACACAAGGATGACGTTTTAATAATGCAAATATATGTTGATGACATTATTTTTGGTTCTACTAATAGAAAGTACTCAAACGCTTTTGCCAAATTAATGAAATAAAATTTTGAAATGTCAATGATGGGTGAACTAACGTTCTTCTTAGGACTACAAGTTCATCAGTCACCCCGTGGGATTTTCCTTAATCAGTCCAAATACGCTCTTGAGATAATTAAGAAACATGGCATGACCGGTTGTGATACTTACAATACCCCAACGGCCAACACAACTAAGTTAGATACGGATCCAAATGGGAAACCAGTTGACCCCACAAAATACCAAAGTATTATTGGGTCACTCATGTATCTCACCGCTAATAGACCGGATATTGTATTTGCTGTCTTTATGTGCTCTGTTATCAGTCCAATCCTACTGAACGTCGCCTCAATGAGGCTAAGAGAATCATTCGATACGTAAAGAGAACCATTAACTTGGGAATCTGGTATCCGAAGGATTCCGGTTTTGAACTAATAGCCTTTTCAGACGCTGATCATGCAGGGTGTATGGACACACGCAAAAGTACTTCTGGTGGTTTGCAGTTTCTTGGAGATAAAGTTGTGTCTTGGCAATCAAAGAAGCAGGATTGCACTTCATTATCCTCAACAGAAGCTGAATATGTAGCCATGTCAGCATGCTGTGCACAATTCATTTGGATGCGTACACAACTGATGGACTACGGTTACTTATTCAACAAGATTCCAATGTACTGTGATTCGAAAAGTGCGATAGCAATCTCATGCAACACGGTTCTGCATTCAAAGTCTAAGCACATTGATCTCCGTTATCACTTCATCAAGGAGCATGTTGAAAAGGGTACAATTGAGTTATACTTTGTGGGTACTGAATACCAACTAGCCGATTTGTTCACGAAACCTTTACCTCCTACAAGGTTTGCTAAACTAGTCCACCGGATTGGTATGCGGTGTTTGACTCCAGATGATTTAAAATCTTTTCTTGAAAACAATTAACTGAGTCAAATACCAAAACTATTTTGTAAATATTTATCAAAAACAAAAGACAAAATCAAAAAATCGTCAAAAATACCAAAAACTTTTTACATTTTTCATCTTATGTTTTTTTTTTTCGTTTTTCAAATTCAAGTACACTACCTCTATCAACACTTCGATTTCTCAAAAATTTCTCAATTTTATCACCAAGTGTTGATGGGGAGAAAATGTTCTTCAAAATTTAAAAATCTTGTTCAAACAAGTGTACTTGCATATTTCAAAATTATGATGTTGTTATTAATAATAATGGTGGAACTTCACGGGTTATCCCTTATTTCGTTAATTTGTTATCGAGAAATCTTTGAAAAGTTTTCGAAATCTCTCAACAAAGTTATCGAGATCTCAAGATTTTCGAGATCCTTAAAATTATCGAGATCTTTCAAAAACTTTCGAGAACATATGAAACAATGTTATCGAGAAATATGGCTAAGTATTATCGAGAACCTTTGTACATTAAATTTTTTCGAGATCTTTCTTATGGAGATTATAGAGATGTTTCTTGCACAAAAGTTTTCGAGATCCTCCTTAGTGATAGTTATAGAGAACATTGTTTGTCATATTTTTCGAGATTCTGTTTAACATATTTTTGAGAATTCACATGAATGTAACTTTTCGAAAACATGTATACTGATTGAATCCTCTTGAATGTGTGTGATGTTATGAGACTCATTAACTTGTGATTGTGTTGTATTATTGGACATGTAACCATTAAATGTTTGTGCTTTAAATGATTGATTACTAAGTCTTATGAGATACATGTTTAACTGATAATACCGTCACTAATCACATATTAATTAACTGGTCTATAAATGCATCATATAACTTGTATGTCTTCGAATATCAAACATGGACTCGGACTAATGACAAACTAATCTGGATGTTTGATTTCATGACATGACACTTTCAGAACACAATGGCTCAACACAATGAGTCTGTCCCAGAACAAACTCTACCACTACTCGCACTTGGTGAAATTGTCCCAGCAGACTACAACGTTATCATTGACCAAAACAATCCACGCATTGACTTCAACAAACTCAGTATTCCAGAAGATACACGAAAGATTGTCAAAGACATACTGCTAGCTCATCCATGCAAACCTATGCTCACTAAGTATACATCAGTACCAATCTTCTACATTCATAAGTTTTGGTACACTGCTCGGGCTAACTTGGACGATATCTCTTTCACTGTCACGCTGGATCGTCAAGAATACACAGTAGATCTTGATGTTCTTCGAACCGTTCTCATGTTACCAACACCCAATGAGTTTCATCCTATGTTGACCAAACTTGAAATCCTGGATTACTTCATTGATCTAGGATACGATGTTCCAGACAATCAATCACTCACCAGACTTTCAAAGTTCAACGTAAAATATCTGCCACAACCATGGAGAACCTTCTACATGTTGATTGTCAGATCTATTGCTGGAAGAAGGAGTGGTCATGAGCATCCACGATTGGAGCACCTGCAAGTATTTTGGGGTGAAGAGGAGTTTCCTGGACTCGAACTTGCTAAACAAATAAGCAAGGAAACTTCTCAGAAGGAACAAAGGAAAGGAACAGGGATCACCATTAATGAACCCAGTGGTGATTTACATGATGAAGAAGCAGCAACTGAACCAGTTGGTGAACCGCTAGTCGACAAACGCAAACTAAAAAGCGTTATTGTCGATCCTAGAGCAGAAGAAAAGCAACACTTGAAAGAATTAAGAGAAGCTGCACTCCTCAATATCCAACATCCCCAGCCTCATCAACGACCGCTCAACATAGAGGCACAAGAGGGTGGCTCAAGCAGCACTGTAGTTCCTCCTTCATCAAAGACTGAAACAGAACAACGTGATCCAGAAGGGAACATAATTATGAAGGAAGCTAAAGAGGATGATGCTGAGAAGGAGCAAACTGAGTTCATCACACCTGAGTTCATTGATCAGGTTCAAAGGGAAGAAGAGATGAAAGAGAAAGCCAGTGAAGAGTCTGAAAAAGACGAAGAATTCTTTGACACCGATCAATTCATCGACACACATCTGTCACCTTCAAAGGATCCTCCGATTCCCTCTGGCACACCTCCAAGGGATCCTTCACCTCCTCCATTAGAACCTGACCACGAATCATCTTCATCATCACATCATTCATCTCCACCACCAACAGAGAAAACATCAAAAGACAAGTCAATCAGGAAGAAGAAGGGAAGCTAATCATCTTTGACAGCATCCCAAAGGATCAGACGAGCTGTTGCTATGGCTAGGCAAAAGAAGAAGGAGACACAACCTCAAGATGAAGATCTTAAAGACCAAGTTCAAAAGCTCTCAAAACAGGTCAAAACCTTGAATACTCAAGTCAAGGATCTCCAAGATTCTACGGGATTGGTTCAAAAGCTACTTCAAGCAGATTTGAGTAAGATGATCAATGAATACACTGCCGAATACCTTAACGAAAATCTTGCTGCAATTGCTCAACTAGCAGTGTCAGAACTTCTTGAGCCAATTCGTTCAGAGTTGAACACCAGGATCAAGCATAGCATTCATCGCATGCTTCAGTCTACTCCTTTCTACCTCCGCACAGACAGGGCTCCTCCATCACCTACTGAACTTTCAACCGAAAAACTACAAGCCCTGTTAGCTGCCAAGCTCAGAAATAAGGAAGCCAAGACTCCTGAAGAATCTACAATGTTTGAGGCACTCCAAACTATTGCCTCAAAAGAGTCATGCAAGGAAGCCGCTGGCAAACACAAAAGACAAAGGAAGGATGATGATCCCGATGCCGATCCCAAAAGCAAGAAATCAAAGACATCAGAAGGACCATCGTCTTCTCATAAGCCAAAGAAGACTTCCAAGACTCCACCATCAAAGCAACATGCACCTGCATCAGGCTCCGGTCCAACTCAGTCAGAAGAGCCATTTATGCTTCAACCAACTGATATTCAGGAAGAACCCGAACCATCAATTCCCGAATCACAAATTCCCGAATTTCAAGCTGGTCCATCATCAACTACAAAGACCAAAGAGAAAAGGAAATCCACAAAGTCAAAGAAGAAGAAGAAGAAGTCTACTCCTTTCTCATGGTTAGATGTGGAAGAAGCTCCTCAATCTGATTGGCTGACCGAAATGATCAAAACACATCCACCACTTGAAGCCGATGAACCACTGCCTGGAAATACTTTGCAGATGACTCAAAGTATCATGACAGAACATCAAGTTGAAAGGTTAACAAAAGCTGAACTGAAAAGGATCAACCGTGAATCTATGGACTTTCTGAAGAAGAGATCAGGGAATAAAGTTGAACTCGAATACCACATGGAGAACATTGCCTGCGCACTATCTGGCACATTTGACTGGCTCAACCCTGAATCCAATATCGACACAGAAAAGAAAGACAAAACTCCCTACTTCACTGACTGGACAAAACCATTGCCTCTTCTAGGGTTTACTGAGAAACCAAGATTCCATACCGACACTTCTTCAACAACGACCTCAGATACCTTCAACACGCTCACGAAACTTCCAAGGAACGATACGCATCTTCAGTTACGATTTCTGTTCCAGCTACCAGATATGAATTACCATACATTGAAGAGACAGCACCAATTTTCAGCAAATCAGTTGTCACTTACAACAGGGACGCTCTTCTCAGTATTCAACATTGGCCTAAGAAACGAAAACTCGGCTACACCCACAGATTACATCTCAAGTCAAGTGAAAATGTGAAGCAACCGCTTCGTATCGTTGCAATCATGGAACTCGTGGAAGATAAAAGATTCAACTACACATTCTTGAAAGAAATCATCATCAAGAGACTGGACGAGAAGAAGTACAAGTTTTGTGAAGCAGACTTCCCATATTTGAACCTGAATGACATCGAAGACATGCATTTGGAAAAGGTTCAAGGAAAAATGCTTAACTTCCCAAGGGAAACTCAATACAACTTCATCGCGTCTCTACTTCTCTACATCAGACGGTTAATAGTTCAAGAAAGGGTGGAAGATCTTCAACTAGGCGTGGAAGTTATCAAAACAACATCAACCTCACCAAACCACAACTCATATTTCCTGGAATTCTAGAACTTTCACAATACACTCTCGTGCAACAACAATCATTTGGAGTCATCTACCTCAACAAGAAGAATAAACTTCGTCTTATGCGGTTCGATGAAATTTCGAAGTTTTGTGACGAGACACTTCAAAGAGTTCGTGATGGGTTGGCAGAAAGGTTGGATGATGAGAAGAAGAGGTTAAAAGAGGGTCGAGAAACAAGGTGGAAAGCTAATGGACGTAGAATGATACGCAACTTTGTCCATACCATTGAAGAAAGGCTGTACCATCGTCAACAGATCAGAAGGTTGGAAAGCTACATTGGTGTTCGTCCTTCATTTCCAGTCTTGACTTTTAGATGACCTGATCCATAGTTCACAGACTTTGATGCAGAGCCGAATGATGAACTTCAGCTTACATTCTTCCGGTACCAAAATTTCAATATTTTCATGAATTGATTTGTAATTACTACGGCTTGTGCACACATAACAGTATACAACCCGCACTTTGTACTTAAAGGACCCTGTGGTACGCATCAGTGCTACAATCCTCATATAAGCAGCGAAAGCTTCTTACTTTTGTGTACAATTTATCAAACCTTTCAGTATTTCCCTAATTTTGCTCAAAAGACAAGTATTACACCTCAATAAGTAATCACTTGTTGAGGGGGAGTACTTGATTTCAAACATCGTTCTTAAATCTTAAAGTCTTATTGATTTCTCCTTATAAGACTCAAAAAGGCATATTTTAACCAAAACGTTTACAAAAACAACATTTGATATGCTATTTTTGAGGGGGAGAAGAAGAAAAGTGATTAAAATATGATGTGTAAACTCTTATCTTGTGCGAGCTCGACTCAGAATTGACCCACGAATTGACGAAAAAACAAAAGTTAGTATTCAAAAGGATTTATCCGAGTAGAAAGTACCGTTTCGAGAAACTCTTTTTAGATGTTTACTTTGACGGGTCTAACTTCCTTTTAGGAATGTTAACAACTTCAAGTTAGTTATTAGGGCTAGTTATCACCTAAAAACTGATAATGCATCCCTTTAACTAAGCAACGTAAAAGTGTCCCTCGGGTACATGTCTATTAAGAGTGGATCAATTCAAAAGTGCCAACTCTTCCCGCATATGCAAATTTCTGAAAACATTCATAAACATATGTGGAGGGGGAGTCTTTCATAAGAAATCCAAAACCTCAAAGTGTTAACAAAAAGTTTTATACTCATAAACACTTTGAGAGATTTTAAATGATTTGGTTCAAAGGCATCAATAGGATAGTTATGGAGTTACAAGGTGACTAAGGATAGGAATAACCGTCCTATGATCCGCCAGAACCGAAGGGATCTACCCAAGGACATTACCAATAGTTAGAAATTAGAAGTCCTTAGGTATGATATAACAAAAGGAGAAAAGAATGAATGGAGAAAGAAGAGGTTGAAGAATTAAAAAGAAAATGAATGAAAAGGGTGAAAAGAAATAGCCCTCCATTTTATCAACCTTAGGTCAGACACCGGGTTCAATTCATATGCTACTGGTCGTTGCTAAGGCGACACCGGTATTGAAGATAAAGACGTCATGGAACCAATGACGCAATGCACCTAAACCTTCTTAGCCACTCAGGCATCTCTCAAAAGATGTTTGTTTCATTCTCACGGGGAACCAGTGTAACCTATCGATCGTCTATTAGAGATGGTTGATATTGAAACAGGAGGCCCTCTGCTCCATGCCTCCGCATAGGAAACCAAATGTGCACTTATCGAGTCTAGAGCCACGAGATAACATAAAAGATCTCTTAGGAACACAAAAATCTTCTACACTAAGTGTCTTGCATCATTGGACACTAAGTGTAAATTATCGAGTCCTTCGCAGATCTTAGCAATCTGCCTTGAACGTTTATGAGGGATTTACTTATGTATTTCTCGAATGATTGAACGGAAATCCTGCCAGGGTCAACATCAAACAGCCCTGACAGCAGGTCACTTCGGTGATTCCTTGTGGATTACGCTTAGTGTGTTCGATGGTTTCAAACGGTCTACAGTCGTGGGGTGATCTCCAGCGACTCACCTAATCGTGGGTGTACGTATGGATGTCTGTGTAAGCCCTCTAGGGGGTATCCGATTAAGAACGACCTTGGTAAGGATTAGAAGGAGTCTTCACACTATGCTGTCGACAAATTCTAATTCCAAACCTGTAAGTACCGGATGTATTATTGCTAACTGTTTCAATGCAGTTACAACCACCATCCTGAACACCAGCTTCCACATGCTCATACTTGCATCTCAACAAATACGACAACTCTCATGAAAGATCGAAGCAACATTTAAGTCAAAGATAGATTCCATGCCAAAAGAATCTACAAAGTCATAAGACAACGATCTAAAGCAAAGCAACGTTCAAAGAAGGATTCTACTTCAACACTAAGAATCTTCATCAATGAAAAGAGAGCTACAAACGAATGAAAGTTTCAAAAGTCAAAGATGTATGAGCATTTCGGAAAGACGGAGATCGACTGGAGTCTAAGAGAGTGACGAATGGCAGATTACCACATCATGTGATCACTATCTCATCAGCAAAGATAAAGAACAAAGAACAATGAATCATTTCTATTAATCATTTTCGAAGACGTCTAAAGCTATGAAAGTTAACAACTAAAGTTGAAAGACAATGACGTCAAAGCGACGTCAAAGCAACCTCAAATGACTGTGACGAATATCACTCCTTCACAACCGATCCATAGGGGGAGATTGTTAGGACCTAAGTTTATCAACATTTGTCAAGTCTCGGTTATTTCAGAACATGTAATAGGTTGCTAGCTTACTTAAGTTATTTATGTTATAAGTGTAAGTCCACTAAGCGTCCAATGGGCCTTAGAAGCCCAGGAAATAGTAAGATAGGGAGGAAGGGAGTGTTGCCCTATTCCTCACCTATAAATAGGAGCTTATGTAATCTCTTACACTTGTTGGTTATTTCAATATCATAAAGAAACTCTTACACTTTTATTCTTATCATTTGATCTAATCAACCAAACTCTATTTCTCATCTTATTTCTATCATATCAATACTTGTGTTTACAATATGGTGACCTAACAGATACAATCTTAGATTTTATGCCTATTACACTCATAAATCATATTTTATTTGGCTTTTCTATCTCCGGGGGCATGTGCTTGAGTGAAGAAGTCAAATTTTAATTTATTTGATTGAAGATTTTAGATAATTATAACAAATTTTTAGTTTAATTAATGTTTACTAATCGCAAACTTATACGATAAGATTTCGTTTAATAATTATATGTAACCACCCATAAAATCTCACCACTATTATTCCCGCTACAATACGTATATCAGGTATTTCACAGGTAAATTTTTGCTTTTTATGTGCTCTTACTTACATGACTCTCTAGACCTGCTCGCGTATCTACACAAGCCAAATATCTCTACACTCGATAAGATCGTTGTAGCTCTTAGACGATGTCTAATAATATTTAATATCCAGAAACACATAATAACGAAAGCGGAATATTCAAACAATGAATTAACGTTATCATGAACAAGGTTTTTCATTGATAATCATACTCTAACAATTAACAAACTAATTAACATGTTCTACCTTGATCAAGTAGAACATGCTCTCTAAACTAAAACATTAATAAACCATAGGCGTCCATTGTAGGAACTCGACGCCTAGACACACACACACCTTTTTAGTCGACTACATTATGGAAGCCATGAATTAATAAAATCCTACACCCTTAATCTCTTTATATAGAAAGATATTAGGGTTTACAAAATACTACGAAGGACTAAAACATAAAACTTCTTTTGCAAGTCCCCATCTTTTGTAGAATTCTTTCTTGTCACTTTAAGCCCTTCATGTTCCATTCTTCTTGTTTTGTATCATCAAATCAATAATAGACCCAACAATCTTCCCCTATTTGATGATGACAAAACAAACACCTTCTTGTACGAACTTCCCTAGATGAAGTAGAGAAATTGAGATAAAATCTCACCATGAATGAAACAATCTTGTCTTCCCCTTGATTCATGCAATGCCACTCCAATATCTCTTCAAAATCTCTTCCCCTTTTTGTTATCAACAAATAGGGAACATATGCAAATAATGATCATGACCACCACGAACCAATACCACGCTTCTAATCAAAGCTTTCGAATGTTTCAAATTGCCCTCCATGAAGAACACCAAAATGCTTACGAAAAATGAATCCGAAACAATAAAATGTTTGAAAACCTTTGACCAGTACCTTAATGACCATGGAGCAGTACTTTCAAAAATAATGAGCAGTACCTAAAATCAATGGAGCAGTACTTTGAAATAACTTCAAAGATATACCCACTTTGTATCTTAAACTGACCCACGTTGTACACTAACAAATAAATCAGATGACAAAACCGAGTGTATTACGTAATCGACCCATGATAACAAAAGAGCCAATCAAATCCTTCAATTAGCATCGACCAATCAATTATTCAGCCAACCATCATAAAACGAATCGTCATGATATTAAATACCTTGCCACAAATCACCAATAAGAACAATACGAGGTTTCTAAGGAATTAACCAATTAACAGTAAGTGAACCATGCGCACCGTCCCATGTTCATTAATTGTAAACATGCACCTCACGACAACTTGTAATTAATATTCTCAATAATTCGTTAATATTAGTACAGAGGTTTTATTTGAATCAGCAATAAATATTTAATTCGAATATACCTTGTACCATTGTCGCCACACAATAAACAAAATCCGATTATACTGAAAACGATTATACCCTCTTCAACCAGATTCTTCGACACAATAAACAAAATCAGATCCTTCCAAAATGGAATTTATAAGAAGTTTTCTATTGGTTTGCTCTTAAGGTAGCGCATCATACGACTAGCCTACTGAGTGTATCCACCCTTTGACAGCATGGGAGGTCGGTTTTCTGCACCGGCTGCATGAATATCTTGCTGAGTTGCCATTAATGAAGTTATGTATGATAAAGTTGATCTCGGATCTTTGGGAAGTTGTTGGAAACTTTGCTCGAAACTTTTGATGTAGTTCGAAAATATGACTTTGCTAAAAACTTTTGGAGTTGCTCGAAACTTTTGGAGTTGCTTGAAACTTTTCAGGTTGCTAGAAACTTTTCAGGTGGCTGGAAACTTTTCAGGTTCCTAGAAACTTTTGTAACTTTCTAATTTGTACAAATTAGAAGTATTCTTAATAGTTGAAGTGTTTTTCTAACTTATACAGGAAAGAATAATACTGAGTAATCCAAGAATCTTGAATATCATGTCGTATGGAGTTGCTAGAAAGTTTAGGGTTTAAGGTGCTAGAAACCTGACTTACTAGAAACTTTAGGATTTTAGTTACTAGAAACTTTTGCAAATTTTTTCAAATCTCTTAAAGACAACCAAGAATTGTTTCTAACCAAGTTTTTCTTGTACAACTAGCTTTAAAAACACTAAATCTTAAAGAAAGTAGCAAACTTTAACACGTTTAATCACTAAAAAAGTTACTAGAAAGTTACAAGAACATAAAAGTACTATTTTAAAACTCAATTTTTAGCCATAAAGCTTGAAAGTTTCTTGTTACAAAAGGTTTATAACACTAGTTTCTAATAAAAAAAGTGCTACAACCACGAAAAAAAAAGTAAGCAAATTTTGTGGAAATAAAGAGTAGAAAAAAGTTTAAAACTTGACAAACCAAACTCAAATCTCTCCTAAATCATTGTTAGGCGATTGATACCACTTATAGGACCTTAGATGTATAACTTTATCACACAATATTGATGCTAAAATGGTGACTTGAATAGATGTATGTGTACACTTTAGAGAGAGAAAGTAGAGATGGAAAATGAGAGAACTTGTATTATAAAACACTTACACACTCAAGCACACACCTCAAATGACTCATTTGAGGTGTTCATATAGTACATAAGATGATGCCCTAAAGGCATTCTATGGAATTGGGCTTGGCTTTGGCCTTGGTTTACATTGAAATAATGAAGGCTTACATAACCTAACTCTTAACTTATTAGATTTACCAAGTCCAACGCCCAATATCTATTCATATATATAAGTCTAAAACACGCACAAAGTTCTAACTATAAGAATGACCGCCCCTTAGGGGGAGATTAACTCTTAAAATACAAAGTTTATTAATAATCAATTATCAAAAGATAAATTACAGTGAAACCTAATTCTTATTTTTATAGGGTAGTAATATTTGTAGAATAGGATAACGTAATTATTCTTGAACCAATAAAATAAATAAATTAAAATAAAATATAATGACCCAAATAAACCTAGTAGGGTTACTCAAAAGTTAATTGGCTGGAAAAACCTTATGAGCCGTGAGTTTGTGTAGGAGAAATAGAAGTAATGGTAGTAACTCTACTCCTCTTTATTCTTGTAATGTACTGAGGTTACTTGTAAATTTTTGGTGGAAAGTAGGAGTATGGGAATTAAGTCTACTCCCCTCAAACTATACTTTACTGAGGTTACTCCAACTGTCAGTAACATCATTTTATATTCGTGTCCTGATCACGAATCTCGTCCCTATCACCTAGGTTACTGAACTTATCAAAAAATATACGTTCATGTTACTCAGACTAACACTGAATTTTCAAAGTGTACGATTCCTGAAAGTTCAGTAACCTAAAGTGAACAAAATGAAACTATAGTAACTTAGGACAAATTTTTGGGAAATTTAGTAACTTTTCTGTGTATAGAAGTTGAACTGCAGATGTAGACATAAACATCAAGTATATGGTGCTCTAACCAATATAATATCCTGATACATTCATCATAACAAACCAGATCGTACTAGAACATAATAAATTTCATCTTTTCTAAAAAGCATTGATTATCAGATAGCGTAAACTGGTTTCCATCAACTTTAATTGCGGATAATAGCAGGTATCTTTCTAGGAATGTTTCGAGAGTCATTTGCTAAAGCATTCATTCATTCATTCCATTAGGAATAAAAGGAGAAATTAAATTGGTCTTAAATTTAGAATGGAGGAGATAAAATATGCAGAAGACAGAGAGAATTACAGCTATCGGATACACGTCCCCTTTCGTCGCAAACGCCATGAAAACCGCCTTAGGCTGCCTTCTCATGGAAGCCATTCTCCTCACCTTCAATCCTTCCGATTGATCAATATAACTGAGAAACAACCGCTAAGAAACAACCACTGATGAACAGGTCAGTAGCAATTTATAAATTAGATAAATTATGCATTAGCTTATAATATATATGAATGTGTTGAATATAACGACTGTACTTTATTTTAGATGTGTTCTACCCAAACATATACCTGCGATGACATTTATGTATTCGTTTAGTTTTGTGGTAGCAAGTGTTAGTAACTTGAAAACTTGCATGACTTTATTCGAATAGCCCACAATTGCAATTACAGATTTACAGCTTCAAAAGTGTGAGCGAAAGCTGATGTTTTAAATGATATCTACATTCTAAAACATTAATGACTGCCCAATATCTTTAGCAAATTATAAGATTTCTCACAAGACATGTAACTGCTTAAAAAGCACATCGTAATCATAAATCCTGCTTAAATAAAATGTAATAATTGTATTTATAGATGAATCAACCCTATTAATTGTTAACCTGTCATTTAGAAAAGTTGACCTACCAACAATAGCCAATCCTTGTTTGGCAAACCTTTCGTTTCTTTATTTCTTTTTTTTTCTTTTTTTATGCTCAATTTAATGAAAACAAATCACCAAAAGAGTGTTTCAGGAATGTGAACATCTCCAAATAAATCTAAAATATAGAAATATATACTCCGGATATAATTTTGATGCTTCATGGTTTCGATAAAACATGTGTCCCACTGCTTACTATAATGAGGTTGAGTTCTTGTCTTCTTGAACTTGATTAAACATAATGTTTTAAAGTTAATTAAGCTTTCATCTTGTGTTTCATTAATAGAAGATAAAATTTCACCGAATTCGTTTTGATTTCAATGTTAAGTATAACAAGTTTGTTTATGTTACAATGGCTATGTAAGAAGACATCAAGTCTAACCAAACAAGAACTAAGGATTCCTAATTATACCAGCCTATAATATAGTGTCAATTCGTCTTAACCAGATTAGTATTCAGCATGCACCTACGCGGTAATCCTTCGAGATCACTAGTTTAAATCCACATTACAACCTACCAGTTTAAATAAAATGTGTCCGCATACTGCATATAAGTTAAAGTTAGGTATATGGTTTACGCAAGTCTTTACTGTATGAATTATTTCTATTCACAATGAGCTAAATTAAATGTAACTCTTACGTCTCCCATATAAAAAAGAGATAAAATAAAAATAAAAAAAGTGTTTTACAGAGACGTGAGAGTTACATTTCAAAGTCCCTTTACGATGACCTAATACTCTTCAACTATCATTTATTGGCATGTCCATCACTTAATATTCCTTTCTAACTTAGCGAGATATATGTAATTTTTCTATATAATGGACTACTCTCTTAAGCTTCAAAAGGAACATCCATATGATTTTAACTCTAGATGAAGTCTTTATTCAGACAAGATCCAAGGCACATTAAAATAGTATTCATTCTAACCTATGTGAATATGTTTTATCTTTTCCCTTAATTCAAAGTTGCAGTTATAATTGAACCACTGCAAAAACACCTTCATTTACTATACATAATTGGATACTGATTTCAAATGTCTAAAACAAGACCTTTGTGAGGTAGTGTTACGCATATTGGAAAATAATTTATTCTAGTTATTTGATATCATGAATCTTGGATATAAGATCATTTGAGGACCAAATTTTTTTTACATACCAAGGGACTAATCTCCACGCTCCATCTTCCCTCCATCTTTATTTGATCTAATGCATGAGATTAATCCCAACAATTTAAAAAACCCACTTTCACCCTTTTTTTTCAGACATTAATATATTGAAACCGTTAATCGTTAAGCGAAAAAAAATATACCGTTACGACGAGCATTTAATTATCTTTCTATAGATAGACACTTTGATATATTTTCGACAAAAAAAAATTGTCTTTTTTTCAAGTTTTTTTCGTCGCCGAAAAAATCACATATGATATTACATACATATCAATGTGATATTACATATCACATGTGATATTACATATCACATGTGATATTACACTAATATCACATGTGATATTACATATCACATATGATATTACACTAATATCATATGTGATATTACATATCACAAGTGATATGTAATATCACATTGATATGTATGTAATATCATATGTGATTTTTTCGGCGACGAAAAAAACTTGAAAAAAAGACAATTTTTTTTTGTCGAAAATATATCAAAGTGTCTATCTATAGAAAGATAATTAAATGCTCGTCGTAACGGTATATTTTTTTT
>LBNU01012362.1:36556-55936 GCA_014162995.1 Artemisia annua
ATATATATATATATATATATATATATATATATATATATATATGTTTGTTCACTTAGATGACTGAACTTATAAAAAATAACTTTTAGTTCACTATTCAATAATTTTAGTAGTTCAATGGAGTGACATGAACACGTATATTTCATAAGTTCAGTAATCTAAATGTCATGTTTCGTGTGTAATGTCTAATGTGAACAAATTAATTATTTATACTTCATGAATGCATTTGTATGAATAGAATCATATATCTACATTTAAAATGGGAACAATTATTTCTTAATATACCAAAATAGGAAGATGATCAATAATATCAGGGCGAATTAAGTAACAAAATTAATCTAACAATAAATAAATAAAAATTAAATACTAGCCCTAATAAACACCTAATTTCATTTCAGATGAGTTTATATAAATAATTAATTATATATACAATACACAGAATTATAAGTAATAGATGAAAATCTAATATTGGAGGAAGAGGTCATCGGAGAAGTCACAGAATCTTCAGAGCAACATCTGGTGAGGAGGTCACCGGAGCAGCACGACTACTCAATCACAAGGGCTTATTAACTTTTATAAAAGTTAAAAATCAACCATAATTAAACAAGTGTAATTATGGGATAACTTAATGAAGAATGAGGGTTTTAATTTTGATGGCGCAGAGCAATTCGATTATCTAATTGTATTATTATTTGATCAAATTATAATTGAAGTAAACAAGGTTTATATTTCTCGTACATTGTGTCCGACTGAATCGCTTAATTAAGTTTTGTTAATTTTATCACACCTTATTACGCGAAAGTTCTTGCGATCTCACATTTTTTTGTTTTACCAACTTAGATTAGAAGTGTGCACAATTTTGATTAAACGATAAAATAACCAAATAACGTATAATTTGTTTTAAAGTTCTTATTAGCTAATTGATTTGATTCAAGTTAGTAGGTTTATAGCCTCACCCGAAAACAACAAAGACGACGAGAACAATAATAATCCTAACATTACAACAATGATAAATGTCTTAATAATTATGACGAAAAAATAGGCTAATAGTTCACAATATCGATACAAGAACTTCTCGAAGCCTACTAAAACACATTTGATGCATAAATGCTTGGCACAAATGTTTGATATATGTCGTGTACCTTTATATAAGAACTAAAGGCAATCTTCATGCCGTATAGATACACACATGTGGAGAAACGGACCACCATCCAAGCCAGTGTTGTGCAATGCATGTGGATTACGTTGGAGGACTAGGGAGACTTTGGATTTCTATGTTGCGAAACACATGCAAAACAGTTGCAAGACCGAAGAAACTGATAACTTGGCAACATCATATGACGAGCCTCGTGCAAAAGGTAATTACAATAGATACTCTCTATTTTTATCTATAGTTAGGGTTTTGTAACGCAACGAAACCAAACTGTAAAGTTACATTAATTGCTATAATCAGTAGCGAGTATACGAGTTGGGTATGTTAATGCTTATAATTTTTAAAGAATATTACATAAACAAAAAATATTACCTTTTTGACGCATAGTGTCTTATAGTGGTATCAAATCACCACCCGGTTATGTCTGTTTCGTACATCGGGTGGTGTATTATGCTTCAAAAAGAAATTTTTACCTTTGATGAAATTAGTTAATTAGGATTGCATTAATGCTAAATATGTAAATAAAGATGAAAAATATCTTAGTTACATTATCAAGGGTAGAATGATAGTTTTAGTGATGTAGAACTATTTCCAATTATTTAAATGACAAAAAATGTATATATCACTATGATGTTTAAATTGGGTATATATCGCATTTTGATTTTTAATTGGGTAAATTTGACATTTTAAAATTTATATTAGGTATATATAAAATTAACCCAGAAAAAGTGAAAAGTGCAAGAAAAATTTTGCAAATTATATAAAGTCCATTGTTATAAAGCTTAGTTAGAACTTAGAAAATTCAGTTACATACTTTTTAGGAAACACTCAGTCAATAAGTTTTCTATTTTGGTAAATTTAATAAAAGAACTTGAAAAGTGACCCTCATTTTCTACAACTAAACACACTCTAGGTTTAGTACAAAAATTTGTAAAATATGTAAGCCTAAAAACGATTTTATGAAAATTGGATTTTAAATGGTACAAATTTAAAGGGTAGAAAACACTTGGTACCTTTTTATATATATTCATATTGCGATATATTGTTTTTTGGGGTTTAGTAACTTTTGTAACAAAATTACTTCATTAATAACAACATATCAATACAAATTTTTGAAATACATAAATTAAACATTTCGTTCTTATAAATTATACCAATAGAAAGGTCTTTAAATTTCACTTGAAATTAGCTCAATACTTAAATGCTTTTAATTTTTTCACAATTTTATAAGAAAATATTGTTTTTTCAACATTTATCTAAAAATACAATCAATAAATTACATAAAACTGTATAGTTTTTTTGACAATATCGTATGGTTTGAAAAATGTGTAATTTTTTATTATTCCCACAAAAAAATTTCAAATTTTCAAACCCTGCCAAAACGTACGACCTATTTCAAATAAAGATTACTACAAATCTAAATATGAAGAATAAACTTAATTTAATATGGCTTTTAAATATACCTTTGTATCTTTTAGCNGGGTGGTGTATTATGCTTCAAAAAGAAATTTTTACCTTTGATGAAATTAGTTAATTAGGATTGCATTAATGCTAAATATGTAAATAAAGATGAAAAATATCTTAGTTACATTATCAAGGGTAGAATGATAGTTTTAGTGATGTAGAACTATTTCCAATTATTTAAATGACAAAAAATGTATATATCACTATGATGTTTAAATTGGGTATATATCGCATTTTGATTTTTAATTGGGTAAATTTGACATTTTAAAATTTATATTAGGTATATATAAAATTAACCCAGAAAAAGTGAAAAGTGCAAGAAAAATTTTGCAAATTATATAAAGTCCATTGTTATAAAGCTTAGTTAGAACTTAGAAAATTCAGTTACATACTTTTTAGGAAACACTCAGTCAATAAGTTTTCTATTTTGGTAAATTTAATAAAAGAACTTGAAAAGTGACCCTCATTTTCTACAACTAAACACACTCTAGGTTTAGTACAAAAATTTGTAAAATATGTAAGCCTAAAAACGATTTTATGAAAATTGGATTTTAAATGGTACAAATTTAAAGGGTAGAAAACACTTGGTACCTTTTTATATATATTCATATTGCGATATATTGTTTTTTGGGGTTTAGTAACTTTTGTAACAAAATTACTTCATTAATAACAACATATCAATACAAATTTTTGAAATACATAAATTAAACATTTCGTTCTTATAAATTATACCAATAGAAAGGTCTTTAAATTTCACTTGAAATTAGCTCAATACTTAAATGCTTTTAATTTTTTCACAATTTTATAAGAAAATATTGTTTTTTCAACATTTATCTAAAAATACAATCAATAAATTACATAAAACTGTATAGTTTTTTTGACAATATCGTATGGTTTGAAAAATGTGTAATTTTTTATTATTCCCACAAAAAAATTTCAAATTTTCAAACCCTGCCAAAACGTACGACCTATTTCAAATAAAGATTACTACAAATCTAAATATGAAGAATAAACTTAATTTAATATGGCTTTTAAATATACCTTTGTATCTTTTAGCAACTTTAAGCAAATAATAGCTTCTGATTTTTAAGACAACAATGTATAGATTATATAAAAATTATAGGTTTAAAGACTTACTTAACCGGATACATAATTTGGTACTTGCTATGTACAAATAGTATAAAGTTATATAATCTGGCAACAAAAGGCAATAGAAACTATACTCACTATCAAAACATAAAGATAACATTTGTTTTATTATCAACTTTAGTAACTTTTTTCTCTCTCGATGTAATTTCTATTCTTCCTATCAATTTGAGAGCAAATTAGGATAGTCACCACCATTAGTAATAAATGTACATAGAATAAAAATACAATTAAGTTACTTATTACCCATTTACATAGTGTCTTATAGTGGTAAATGAAAAAATATGTTGTTATAAAAAGCATATGGGCAATAAATCTCTTTTTCTGTAAGCATAACTCCTAACTCTAATCATTTCAAGTGTAATGGATACAATCTTAGATTCTATGCCTATTACACTCATAAATCATATTTTATATGGCTTTTTTCTAACTCCGAGGACATGTGTTTGAGTGAAGAAGTCAAATTTTAGTTTACTTAATTGAAGATTTTATATAATTAAAACAAATTTTTAGTTTAATTAATGTTTACTAATCAAAATTATAACAAATTTCGAACTCCGAGGACATGTGCTAGAGTGAAGAAGTCAAAGTATGCAATTTTAGCTTTTAATATGATATATAAATATTAACACTTAACAGCCTGTATTTATTATACACATATTTAAAAGTCAATGAACAATTTACAAGAAAGAATTTATATGTAAAATAATGGTTGTTAAAGATTATACTTGCCTTTGCATCACTTTTCAAACTTTTGTATATTAAATATATGGATAAAAACAATTAAGTGTTGTAGTAATTAAGCAATGTATTTGTGATATTCTTATACATTTTTTCATCTTTTAAATTCAATCATTGTTAATTATTCATTTTTTACTTCTAGAGTTTTTGAATATAATTTTTTTTGTTTTGTAGGGATCTTCGATCAAGCTTTTAAAAACATTCCCAAGCGTAGACGATCATGTCTTGAGAAGTTTGTTATGACACCTATGGAGAGGTTTAGTAAGCAGCTTCATGACATTGGACACACAAAACCTGATATATTTTTTAAGGATCCTGCGGATGAGGACATTCTCATTTTTGAAAGAGACGACAAGATGTTCACTCCGTACGAAACTGCACTCGGTGCTGTGCTCTTGGGATCTCCATCAAAGTAGACATAACATCGTGATTTGGTTATATCTTTGAATGTGTA
Organism: Artemisia annua; assembly: GCA_014162995.1. NCBI lineage: Eukaryota > Viridiplantae > Streptophyta > Magnoliopsida > Asterales > Asteraceae > Artemisia > Artemisia annua. The sequence continues at coordinate 41,512 of LBNU01012362.1, forward strand.
AACATGAGACCCATTAGTCTTGTCAAACGCATGGTCCCAATTCGTCCATTTCATGAGAGATAATGTTTTTCTATGTTGAGTACTTTTACTTTTCTCTCTAAATACTAGAATTGTAATAGCACTTCCTGAAATATCTATTGGTATATGACCAAACATGTGTGGGCTTGAAACAAAAGAATTAAGGGGTTTTAATACATAGCTTTCAATTAGGCTAGTCGTGAAGCACCACCACGTGGTGGCCTCCACCACGCGCGAACTCTATCGAGACCAGCTACCACCACATGCAATGGTCTGTTTTAGACGTTGTTTGATCACCGCCAAACCAAACCACCATGAAATTTTTGTGGATTTGCAACCCCAGGCTTTAAACAAAAAATAACAATTTATTTAAATTTTATAATTTTACCTATAAATAACCCCATACCCCATCATTTTTATCACAACTTCAAATGTCACATTTGTCAATATCTACACAACTCAAACAAAATATTTATCATTTCTCATTTCCCAAATGGACATCGAAACATACATGTTCAAAGACTCATCAAAAAAGAAGAAGTTAATAGTATGAACTTGTCATTTTTAAAAAGAGCAACATTGTTTATTAAGAATAAACGAAAATGTGAGAGTTCAACGATCTCAAAGAAGGAAAATCTCCAGAGGTTCCATTTGTGGCTAACGGCGTAAGTTACATGTTATCTTGTTGATGGATATATCCGGAATGAGTGAAACTTCTTAAGTCGATTTCACATCCAAACAATAATGACCACTAGCGAACACGGTATTAGCGAATGCATGAAGAGACAAGGAAATATGTGGAATGAGCATTTGGTTTTCTCAAGAAAAATGGGATACATTAACCAATCCCGCATGGCAGATGTCTATTAATAAAGTATGGAATATGATGTATATACGCATCCGTAGTTAATATGATAAACACAAAGGGAAGACGATATCTCCGAATGGCATCCGGAGGAAGCACATCAGGAGGATGAACTTGTACGAACTCACGAACAAACACTACAAGTTATCAAACAAATCAAATCGGCAGACGCACATCAAAACCTTTGTGTCGATTTGGTCGAACACCCTTCCCGTGGTGTTTACTTTAAGGTTTTAAAATTTATGATCTTTTAATTTAGAGTAAATTGCAGAAATGGTCCCTGTGGTTTGCTCAGATTGCACATTTAGTCCCTGGCCTTTCGAAATTGCAGGTGGCCTCCCTGTGGGGAAAAGTTGGTTCAATTTTGGTCCCTGGGTTTAACCGACGTTAAGCATTTTTCGTTAGTAGTTACATGTTAGCCCTTTTGTCCAAGGACCGTTGCAGCGTTCATCCTTTAAACTAACGGCCGTTCGTAATTTAAAATTTTCGGTTTATTTGAAGTTTTTTTTTTTTATTTTTTTTTTATTTTTTTTAATCATATTCCTACGTACTTTTTGTATATATTCCTATATACTTTTCATACGTTTTTATATATATTTTATATATGTTATTTATTTATTTATTTATTTTTAACGTTTTTGTATTTTTTAATATATTCTCATATACTTTTCATACTTTTTTGTATATATTCTCATATACTTTTCATACATTTTAAGACGCTTTTTATTAAACGTTTTTATAAACATATATATAAAACAATATACGTTATTATATACGTTTTTGCACACGTTCTTTTATATTTTTTATTTGTGTTTATGTACGTTTTGTATACGCTTTTATATACGTTTTATATACATTTTGTATACGTTTTTATACACGTTATAACATATGTTTTTGTATACATTCTTATATACTTTTTACGCATTATTATATACGTATTTATCAAAACATATACATTCTTATATACTTTTTATATACATTTTTGTATATGCCTATATACGTATACAAAAGCGTATATATACATATACAAAAATATAGATAAAAACGTATAAAAGACGTGTACAAAAACGTATATAAACACGTATAAAATATATAAGAACGAGTGTAAAAACATATAAAATATTGTATATGTTTTTAGATATATGTATATAAAAACGTTTTAAGAGAAAGCGTATAAAGACGTATGAAAAGTTTATAAGAATATATACAAAAACGTATGTAAAAACTTACGAAAAGTATATAAGTATATACACATACTAAAAAAATGTATATAAAACGTATAAAAGTATATAAGATTATATACAAAAACGTATATAAGAACCTGAACAAAAAATCAAAAAACTTTAAATAAACCAAAAATTTTAAATTATAAACGGTCGTTAGTTTAAAGGACGAATGCTGCAACGGTCCTTGGCCCAAAGGGCTAACGTGTAACTACTAACGGAATTTAATTAATGTCAGTTAGACCCAGGGACCAAAACGGAACCGACATTTTCCAACAGGGAGGCCGTCTGCAATTTCGAAAGATCATGGACTAAACGTGCAATCTGAGCAAACCACAGGGACCATTTCTGTAATTTACTCTTTAATTTATTTATGTAATAATTTTTTATTACTAGGCGAGTACCCGTGCATAGCAACGGTTCCTAGCGGCAGATAATTAACGATTTGTGATATTGTGGTGAGTGTTTTGTGTAGCGTTCAAAATAGAACGTGAACATATCATAATGTAATTGTAAACGGTTGTACTACACGATAACTAAAGTCTAGAAAAAAAAGTCTTAACATCTATCAAACAACATATAAAAACAAAATCATTTTCCCGCCCCATTTATTGACAAAACATTTATATCTGTAGTATTTGGATTGAAATGCGAATCGGGATTGGGAGCAACAATTGGATGAATATTTAAAATACGAAAAAAGATGAATATATGTGATCAAAACAATAAAATTACTAAATAAAAGATGACAATTATTATAATATATTAATCACAACTAATAGTTCACATAATAATTATACCAATATTACTAAAAGTTTCCAAGGATTTCAAAACGTGTGTATCTTATTGTTTCCTATAATAGTTACTAAAAGTTTTGAGCAATTTCAAACCGTATGTATGCTATTGTTTCTTAAGATAGATGTAGTTTTCAAGTTTGAGGATTAAATTGTTTCCTAATATAATTCTTGGGTTTTCAAAATTAAGGATTAAGGAAAAGTGTAAATGTTTTATACATAGTATATATATACGGTTATTTATTACGTGGCTATCACATATCGTAACCTCCAAACTTTTTAGCTTTTATAATTATGTGCGTATTGAATACCTTTCTTGTATTCATTTCTTCTATTTTTGGTAACCGTGATTTCACCAAATGATTCACCGGATTTTGAACCTACATCACCCAAACTCGAATCAATTTTAACTGTGGCTGCCCAAATCACATTCCATGTATTTGTTTAAGTAGCTGGTTTCGATAAAAATTTATTAGCCTTTGATGGCGTTGATGCTCTTTATCGTAAGTTTTGATTTCCTCTATGCTCACAACAATAGGACAACATCATGAGGACCAATTATCCACAACAGTTAAAGGATGAATTGCATTCATAACACAAGCCATCATTTGATATATAGTGTCGTGACTTGTAGACTGTTAGGGAATGATTTGCATCCTTTATAGTAAATCGACCCCCAATGTATTACATATATGAAGTCGAGTTGTGCAATTAATTAATTTAAACATTAGCAAGCTAATCTTCGAATTTTGACATTATATATTTTCATTAGGATAATTCAACTTTTACGTGTCTAAATACAACAATCTTGAGTCAATGATAGAATCAACAATTAAAAGATGAAAAATTAGACAAGCATACTTATTCGGACACCAAAGAGTTTTTTTGTGTAAATAACAAACAAAGAAACAATGATATATGTGTTTCGATGATCGAGCATTCTATTATTATATTTCAAAGTGGATTTATATTTTGACAACTTTAGGACATGGGCCATTGTAATCAGGATGGCAAGCATCAATAATTTCATGCATCCTCTGGAAATGTAATACATTGACATTCTCTATGTTGTTTTACTTTGTAACTTCATTATATTATGAGGATGCCAATATGATTTCGCCTATCCGATAACACAGACCAATATTAGATCTGGGACACTTCTATGATATGATTATACTTTGTGAGTTAACGATGTACATCAGCATGTCGATAACCAAAAAAACAGTTACTTAAGACCTTCATTTTATGTGGGGAAAAATATATATCTGAAAGTAGAGGTAAGACTGTAAGACTTAAGAGACATCTAAAAAAGTTGTGTATTTATAGATGCTTCATAATCTAACTTCACCATAGCTAGAACGAAGATAAAGGAGCAAGACTACATAGAAATCAAAGAGTTTGCGAATACATTTAAGTCATGAAACAACAAAATGCATATTCTTTTGTTAAGTATAAATATCAAACTTGAGGACTGTTGATTGTTAACCAAAACTTTGGGTTAAATGGGTCATATTAGAAATTATAGTATGTAATTAGTGTAAGTTTAGGGTGTCATTATGTAAAGTTTGTATTGGGCTGGGTCATAGGATAACGGTATAAACCGTTTCTAGGGTCACGACTGTTATTGAATCGGTATGTCTCTTCTCCAATAGTCACGTTGTAACAAGGCACCGATTCATGTATTATAAATAGGGTTGGTTCTGTAAAACAAACATAAGTTGTAAGTCAATAAAAGTTTCTATACGTTATTCTGTAACAAGTTTTTCTGTCGCAAAACCTTGTACCAATCCTATCAATAACAACATGTGAAGTCTGATATCCCAACAATTGGTATCAGAGCAAGAACGATTCCGGGAATCAATCAAGTAAGAAGGAAAGAAGAAGCAAGAATAAACAGCGAATGGTTTCTGTACAAACTTGTGTATAGCGACTAGAGGAAAGAGGGAATCAACATCGAATATTTGGAAAGCAACCAGACAACCACACCACCAATTGCAGTAAGAAAAGAAATTAAGAGGGGATCGAAAGTTTGCCCTAATTGCAGAAGAAATAAACGGTTTTGGTTCTTTGTGTCGATAATAATCAGAAAGAAAGAAGATTATAAGTGATCGTTTTTGAATAAGTGCTTCTCGCTTTCACTTTATTAGAATTAGAATTATATAAACAGGTTAGAAAGTAAGATTAAGTCTATTTTTTTTACAAAAAAAATAAAATAAAATAAAAAATAACTTTTTTTTAAGAATAATAAACTATAAAACTAGAATCAAGAGTCCGAACCCCTGTGGTTCACTAAGTAAGAAGTAAGAAAGAATAAGCGTAAATAAGCACGCTTATAAGAACGAAGGCGTAAGTAAGCACGCTTGTTTAAAGAGCGCGTAAGTAAGCACGCGAGTAACAAAGTAAACGTAAGTAAGCACGTTTACAAGAAAGAAAGCGTAAGTAAGCACGCTTGAATGAAAAAGATACGTAAGTAAGCACGTACCAGAAAGAATGAAAGATAGGAAGAAAGAAGGCAAGAAAGGCGAAAGCACGTCAAGGCAAGAAAGAAGAAAGAAAGGAAGAAAGCATGATGAACGAAAAAGAAGGAAGCAATATAGCACTTAAATGCGTACAGTTGACGGATTCCAATTACACAACATGGGCAGTATTGATGGAAACAATATTAAAAGCGTATGGGCTTTGGGAGACAATCAACCCGAAAGAAGGAAGTAGTGCAACATATGAAAAGAAAATGCATACAACGAAATCCATGATATTCCAGACACTACTACAGGATATCTTGATGCAAGTTGCACAATACGAAACTTCAAAGGAAGTATGGAATTCAGTGAAAGTACGATACCTTGGTGCAGACCTAGTCCAGAAAGCACGGCTACAAATGCTAAGAAGTGAGTTAGAAACTTTAAAGATGAAAGAAAATGAAAGTGTGAAAGACTTCTCAGGAAAGTTGGGCAGTATAAAAGCCAAATTTGCAAGCCTTGGCACTACCCTTGAGGATAAGATAATTGTGAGAAATTTACTCAACTCGGTTCCAAAGAAGTTTCTACCGATTGTAGCCACCATTGAACAATACTCAAAAATAGATACCATGCCATTTGAAGAAGCCGTTCGAAGAATAACAGCATTTGAAGAACGAATTAAAGATGCTGAACCAGAAGAGAACGATCTGAGCAAACTACTAATAGCAAGTTCAAACAAAATTGGAAACTGGCATAATAGAAGAAGATGTGGTGATCAAGGACATGGAAAAGGACGTGGAAAAGGCACGATGCATGAAGATCAAGACAGGAAGAAGTATCGATGCATTGGATGTGGTGAAATAGGTCACATTGCAAAAGAATGCGAATGGAAAGACAAAGACCAAGAAGCGTTTCTCATCTCAGAGGACGAAGAACCAATATTGTTGTGAAGAGCACGATGGAGACTTACCTTAAACCAAAGTTTAGTTTAAGGGGGAGTGTTGATTGTTAACCTAAACTCTGGGTTAAATGGGTCATATTAGAAAGTATAGTATGTAATTAGTGTAAGTTTAGGGTGTCATTATGTAAAGTTTGTATTAGGCTGGGTCATAGGATGACGGTATAAACCGTTTCTAGGGTCACGACTGTTATTGAATCAGTATGTCTCTTCTCCAATAGTCACATTGTAACAAGGCACCGATTCATGTATTATAAATAGGTTTGGTTCTGTAAAACAAACATAAGTTGTAAGTCAATAAAAGTTTCTGTACGTTATTCTGTAACAAGTTTTTCTTGTCCCAAAACCTTGTTCCAATCATATCAATAACAACCTGTGAAGTCTGATATTCCAACAAGGACATGGGTCTGGGAATTTAACATTACATTTACAAATAACATCAAGTAACGGAGGATTTTCGGATTGGTAGATACATAAACAATGCCAATGTTGTCGTGATCCATCACAACATGCTTGATTGACATTGCCTAGCGGAAAACATGGATTAATATACATACACTACAATCAAGCTCGGAATATGCTCTGTGAATGAACAATATCGCCATGAAGATAGCAATTAAAACACTAAGAGTGATTGTTTAATTTTTTACGAAAGAAGATACATAACACTATGAATGAGAGATACAAATTAATCTGATGTGTTATGTATTTATAGATGCTATAAAATTAAATTATGCTTTTCTACGATAAATAAATAAATAAATGACATAAATAAAATATTATTTGCATTAAAGTACTTGGATTCTGTTAAATAACAGAAAATCAAAATTACAACATTTCAGGTTTAAGTCAACCGTGTTTTTAAATATCAAATACATTCAATTTGCAGCCATGTTCTCGTAATGTATGATATATAAAAGAAGAATTCAATAGTTTCCTTTATTGTGATTTTTAAGTTTTTCACTTGTAGGTGTAGCAACATGTCCTTTCTTAATTTTTTGCAAATGCATCTCCATTAATTTGCATGGCTGTATATCTAAATCACATGGCTGTATGTTTCCTTAGTTATTTTGCATATTGACTTTCCAATATTGACTACAGGATATTTTTGTATGTTTGTATGTTTCCTTGGTTCCTTTGTTATTTGATTTCCACATGTCATTTATTAACTTTTAGAAGGGTATTATATAGGCAAAACCCAAGTACAAATTTCAAGATCAACAAAATCATTTTCCTGCCTCATCTTGATGGGTATGTCGAAGCACAAAATCATTTTCCCGCCCCATTTATTGACATTTGCAGTTTCGGTTTGACAGACACTGACTTCCATTCAAAGCTTTCCATCAATATAAATTGTTGCCATTTTCACAAGGCAACGATTTACACATCAATATGAATTGTTTCCATCAATAAGATTCAAAGCTTTCGAGTTTCGGTTCACATTAATTCACAAGGCAACACACAAGGGTAAAATCGGGATTGACCAAAAGTTAAGTTTCCACAATTCCACTTTGACCATTTCTCTATTATAAGTAGTTAAGATGAAAGAAGTTTAATTTAGGTTTTATTTAAACTAAACTTACTCGTATAAATCGATCAAATCACACACACAAACACGTTCTATCTTGTTTCAACCGATTGAATCACACACGCACTCACATAGCATCGGGAACTTAGCAGCATATCAAATCAACAACAATCACATCCAAATCTGATCTATGGAGAAACGGCGGTAATCTTTGTCAATATTTTAATTTTTTGATTTCATTCAACATTGTTTGTGTTAATCTTTATCTATAATGCAGTAACAATGTTTGGCAATCAAGCGCATTGGAATCACGTCAAACTAATCATGATTCATCCAAATGGACCAAATCAAACTTATCATTCAACCGCACCTATACAAACATTCTCAAAAAGAAAAGCTATTTAACGAAACTTCCTATCTGGAGAAAAGAAGTGAACAACGATCCCTAACAATTCTTAAAATATTCTATTGTTCTGATCGTTCTCCACTGTTGATAAAAGTGGGTGGGTGGAATTACATAACTTGTTTAAGCGATATTAGGGATCCTGTGTTGTTTCACTTTTTTGTCTTTCTTGCATGCGTATATTATTAATTTAAGAGGGCACTACTTTGTTTGTTATTTTAAAGATCTATAGTGGGGTTTGTTGCTGTCTTACTATAACCTTAGATCTTTTATACGATACTATCATGTGAGCGTATAATTCATGCACTGTTATAAACCCTAATTCTTATTAGGGTTTTCTGTGTATACCGAAGATAAGGCGCGGATAGTTCTTCTTGTTAATGTTTCGTTAGTGAATGTTTGATGATGAAAGTGGGTTTCTTGAATTCTGGGGGGGGGGAGGTGGAACGAAGAAAAAGAAAAACGGTAATAAGTCGATAGGTGAAAACTTGGTTCCTGTGACAATGGAGTCTAATTTTCCTACTTTAAGTAAATTGGCTTCTAAGGTTGCAGGATCGGATGGGCCTGATGTTGTGTCAACTAACGAGACTGGTGTGAATTCGGCTCCTAATGGTAATATTCCTATTCCAGTTTCAGTTGCTTCTACTCCTTTGAATGAACAGGTTAATTTAAATCAGGGTCCTATCATTACCGATTGGACATCTGATGATGGTGATGTTAACTTGACTACACGTGTCGATAATGCTATCTCTAAAACTCATAGTGCTAATACAACTACACATAGTGCAAGTGTTACACAACCATTGGATATCAATACTGAACATGTGGAGCCGGTTCCACATGTCAATTCTACTACTGGTCCTTGGAGTCATAATGGTGAATCTGGTTTTAATGAGTATCTTGGGCATCGTTCTTTAGCTACTACAAGTGAGTTCCCTTCGTTGTTTGAGGTTACCAATTCTTCTTGTAAGGTTGCTACTAATTCACATGGGGCTGTTAACCAACAGAATGGTATTGAAAAGGTTGTTGAGGATGCTTACAAGGATGCCGAGAATGCTTTGAAACAGCCATCTACATTATATGCAGGTGCTACTTCCAATGAACATAAGAAACACTTTTCTAACTTTCGTAGGCTGGAGTGTAGCAAGAAAACGAATGGTGTGGAACTTACTATCCCTATGAAAGTGGTTAAGAGGTGAACACTAGGTATGAGAATACTCTTTATGGTTATTTCATTGGTAAACACATTGCTTTTCCAGTTTTTGATTATTATGTACGCAATTTGTGGGCTAAGTATGGTATACCCAAAGTTATGATGAATGCCAAGGGTTCTTCTTCTTTAAGTTTAACTCAAGGAAAAGTGTCGATGATGTCCTTGAAAATGGTCCGTGGTTGATTACAAATGTTGTCCCTATTATTCTTAAGGCATGGACCTTGAACACCAACTTACTTAATGTAACACCTGGTATTTTTCCTAAAACCTAATCCTAGCCAAACTTCTATTTTTAGAGCCTGAAACGTTTTAAAACTTTAAAGCATGTTAAATTGATTTAAAAAGCGTGAGATATATTAGGAACGAGAATTTATTTGTAGACTAGCTCAGCACAACCTAGAAAAACTCGAATTTGTTTCACTTGCCAAATTATTTGATTTATTATGAGTTTGAGAAAAACTATGAAGTTTATGCTTGATTTTATTGGAAAAACTATTTCGAGAACGATGGCGCAAGTTTTATAATTTTTCGAGTCCGTTTGCTAAGTCATTTGAGTCCCGAACCGTTTTATGAAGAAGATTAGCTAAAACCCATCCCTAACACTCCACCTATATATACCCCCACCCTACACCCTTAATTCATTTTACACACTCCAAAAACACACACACTTCTCCTCCCTCTCTCTTCTTTCTCTCTCTAAATCCGGCCACCCTACCCCTTCGCCGGCGCCGCCCCTTATTCCGGTCACCGGAAAATTTTCCGGCCACCTCACGTTACACCACCCATACCATCTTGTAGATCGGGACATCCCCGACTCATCCCCGCAACCCGTTTCGTCTCAAACACCCTCACGCGCCCTAGATCTACAATTGTAGATTCGGTATTTGTACTTTTCCGGCCAAAACCCATTTTCCGGCGAGTACTTTTGGTATTCGAGCCTCCCCTAAGCTTCTAATCACGTTTTTATTTATAAAAACTTAACAAAACCCAAACCCTAATTTCGAATTTTTAATAAATCCGATTTTTGTTTATGTTTTTGTTAAATAAAAAGAGTTTTATTAAAGATTTTTATAAAAGAAACTCGTGTGGATGTTTTCTTGGTCCGTTTGGTCGCGACACGAGTCGACTCACCGAGTCAACTCGGTGACTCGGTGAGGGTTTAGCTTATTTGATGTTTGGTTCGAGTTGGGTGACGAGTGGAGTTGTATTTTTTGTTGTTTGGATAAGTTTTGGGTTCCGTTTGGTTGTTTCCTTGTGTCGGCAGCCCCTAGCCACCACCACCGAGCCATGGTGGTGGTGGTGGGTGGCGTTTGGTTGTTATTTTTATTGTTGTTGGTATATTGGGTTTGTAATAATTATGTTTAGGTTAGTTTTGGTTAGCCGAAGTGGTATTTGGGATTGAAGTTGTGATTATAGGATTAGTGACGGGTTTAGGATTAGATTTGGTATTTTTGGTGAAGGCGAGATATGGGATTGTGATGTTTGTTTCGGATTTGGTTTTGGTTATGTTTTGTCGGGATTGGTTATTAGTCTCGGATGGTTATTGTTATTATTATAACCTTATTATTATTATTATTAGTTTTAAACGGTAAATATTAATACGGAATAATAACTATGAAATTAAAATATAAAATTGTTAAAGTTAATTTAATTTGGATGACGGACTTGGTATCCGCTTTGATGACTTATATTATGACTTGTGAACTTGTATTGGACGTATTGGATTTGCGGCTATGGTTATTTGGACTTATGGACCCTTTGGTACACGAGACGGTAGGGTACGTTAGGCCCTTAAAGATCTTAACGTACCTGGAACCCGAACTATACGAAATGGTCGATAAACCTGAACAACTAATGGACAACGTGAATGATATATCCAATCATATTAATATCTACACTTATATTATTATTAACGTTATTTGTATTTAAAAGAGTCGATGACTCGGGAAATGCTTTATAAACGGGCAGGTCATGCCGAAATTTACTAAAATTAATTATTATCTTTACTATACTTTATCAAATATAATCTTAATATATTTTGGGAAATGGGTAATACCGAGACTATTAGGAATTGTTGTCTTTATCTATTCGTGTCTTTTATTCTTTTCTGTTCTTCCTTTCTTTTGACGAGTATTCTTCGAGTCTTTGTTGTTTTCTCATATGTTTTAAGGTTCGCCGACTTGTTCTTTTCTATCTTTCTTCCACACGAGACTACTTTTGGAAAATGTTTTCTTTCAAACGCCATCATCTTTTATAAAACTTCATTCAAGCATTAACTATTAAAGTATTCGAGTACTATTGCTGAGTTATGATATTTATATGATTAGGTTGTGCTGAGGATTGTCTGCTGTGAGGCGTATTTGTTTGGTTGACATATATATCTCGTTACCTGCTGTTGTTAAGGTGTGATTCATAGCCCCACTTTTTATCTTTTAAATGTTTATAAACCCATGGGGTGAGATACATGCTTTAAATGTTTTCTGAGCACAAGTATTTTTGGTATGCTTTCCTGATTGGTATGCTTTCCTGACGATGTGCTAAGTAGCTCTGCCTTGCCTATGCAAGACCCTCAGATCATGAACCATTAATCACTTGCGAGTGAACGCGAATATAGGGATATAGCGCTATAGGAATTGACCCTCCCACTCCTTTTGCTAGATAGGCAAATTGTGGTGTACTATATTCGATTTGTCGAGTAAATGGCAAGTGCTCGACCTTGAGGGCATTGTTATACTATGAAATTCCGCGGTTATATTGATATTATGATTGTGGTTAACGTTTGCGTGTCATGAGCTTAGCATCATCAACAATGTTATATGCACAGGGATGCCTCTATACATTGGTTGTTATCTTGATTACCCGATATTAGCATATGTTGCTCATATCTTATGATTAAACCTTGTGCTCAACTTTATATTTTAAACCTATGGATTACACTCAACCTTTGTGTTGACTTTTTAAGCATGTATTTTCAGGTAATGATGTTTAGCTTGGCATGATGATATAATGGGCGTGGAGGAGTGGCATTGGCTGGAGTGGTATTCTGTCACGGCAGCTTAACTACTTTACTACCCTATTTTTACATGTCATTCGTCAAACCTTTTGTGTCTTTTACATTTCCGCTGCTATACTTTGTTTATTTTTCCGCTGCAAACTCTATTTACTTTTCCGCTGCAACTTTTATATAAAGAGTACTTGTACTCTAAATGGTTTATAAATCGAATGATATGTTTTGGTCACATTTTAAACGTCCCGAGTTGTGGTCGTTTACTATAAATGTGCCTGGTTTCTATTTTCGTAATACCCCCAGCACTGTAGCTGCCATATTTGAGTTGGGGGTGTTACAGAATGGTATCAGAGCCTACGTTTATAGAGAACGAGCTCGCACTCGACTATAAACTTTTTCCTGGAGTCAAAATGTTTTGAGACAGAAAGCCGCCAGCCCTTCATGCTACTTCGCGCCCAGGTAATTCATTTGAACTTTATATTTATAAATGCCTTGATATTATGGTTTAGTTGGAACTTTTCCACTATTATGCTTTGGCTTATAAAATGTTTTCCGCGAAAATTTGGCTAGTGTTTTTATACCTTCCTTATGCTCTTGTAGAGTATAATATCTGTCCCAGTCCCACCAGTTGTTGACCCATTGCTATTAGAAGATGAGATGGAGTTAGATGTTGATGTTGGTTTGGATGATGAGGTAGGTTTAGAGATTGATGTTGGATTGTTTAATTAGGAATGAAATTTTTGATTTTATTAGCCGGTTTTTTGATTGTTTAATTATAGTACGAGTATCTTCACTTGTGAAAATTTCATCAAGGAATGAAATTTTTGATTGTTTTAGTATAGTACGAGTATCTTCACTTGTGAAAATTTCATCAAGGAATGAAATTTTTGATTGTTTAAGTATAGTACGAGTATCTTCACTTGTGAAAATTACATCAACGAATGAAATTTTTGATTGTTTAAGTATAGTACGAGTATCTTCACTTGTGAAAATTTCATTAAGGAATGAAATGTTTGATGTTATTAGCCGGTTTTTTGATTGTTTAAGTATAGTACGAGTATCTTCACTTGTGAAAATATCATCAAGGAATGAAATTTTCGATGTTATTAGCCGGTTTTTTGATTGTTTAAGTATAGTACGAGTATCTTCACTTGTGAAAATTTCTTCAAGGAATGAAATTTTTAATTGTTTAAGTATAGTACGAGTATCTACACTTGTGAAAATTTCATCAAGGAATGAAATTTTTGATTGTTTAAGTATAGTACGAGTATCTTCACTTGTGAAAATTTGTAACATCTGATAATTTTCCTAAAACCTAATCCTAGCCAAACTTCTATTTTTAGAGCCTGAAACGTTTTAAAACTTTAAAGCATGTTAAACTTGATTTGAAGAGCGTGAGATATATTAGGAACGAGAATTTATTTGTAGACTAGCTCAGCACAACCTAGAGAAACTCGAATTTGTTTCATTTGCCAAATTATTTGATTTATTTTGAGTTTGAGAAAAACTCTGAAGTTTATGCTTGAATTTATTGGAAAAACTATTTCGAGAACGATGGCGCAAGTTTTATAATTTTTCGAGTCCGTTTGCTATGTCATTTGAGTCCCGAACCGTTTTATGAAGAAGGTTAGCTAAAAACCCATCCATAATACCCATCTATAAATACCCCCACCCTACACCCTTAATTCATTTTACCACATCAAAAACACACACATTCTCCACCTTCTCTCTTCCTTTCTCTCTCTACAAAATCCGGCCACCCTTTCTCGCCGGCGCCGCCCCTAATTCCGGTCACCGGAATATTTTCCGGCCAAACCACAACACACCACCTACCCTATCTTGTAGATCGGGACATCCCCGACTCATCCCCGCAAAACCATGTTTTCCCCCAAAACCCGACGCGCCCTAGATCTACAAAAGTAGATTCGAAAGGTTTTCGTATGTCCGGCCAACAACC
>LBNU01012363.1:3122-32241 GCA_014162995.1 Artemisia annua
ATATATATATATATATATATATATATATATATATATATATATATATATATATATATATATATATATGGCATTAGTTTACATTTATGTGCTTCTTGATGTTGTATTTTTGTACTTCTTTGCTATTATCAATAGTTATGTCTAGTTTCTATTATTCCTCTTGCATGCCATATATATATATATATATATATATATATATATATATATATATATATATATATATATATATATATATATATATATATATATATATATATATATATAGGGGAGGGTTAATGTGAGATCAAGCTTAAAGTTGTAAAAGTAAGACCTAATTTACACCGTTGGATCTAGTAATTGGTGTTAGATGAGATTAGCTTTAAATAAGTGACATTATGATAATTAAATAGAGCTTCAAGGGTATTTTGGTACATTTCTTTTCACCATCATTGTTAGTGTGTTTTATTTTCACCATTTAATTAAAAAAAAAAGAATTTAAATGTTTGGGTTACATCAGGTGATACACTAGTTTTTTATTTGTTTATCTATTTTTAATATTGAGATACTTTATCTTGTCATCTTGAGCATTAAAAAGCGATGATAAACTGATACATGAGTACATGTGTTTGAAATGTAATAATCAATAACAAATTTTCAACATATACAACCAAAATGCTAGGAGAACTGATAAACAAAAACTTATGTGGTATATTAGTACAACTCTAACTGTCACACAATGAAAAAACTAATATACACAATCTCGAAATCTAGAAAACAATAGATACACGACCAATGGAATGTACCACCTGCTACAAAACTCAAAATCCAGAAAACCTTGGATACACAACCCGAAATCTAGAAACCATCTTGATACACAACCCTAAGATACACAAAAAACCTCGAATGTGTACCACCTTCTTAGACATGGCGATATTGTCGTGGTAGTCCTAGCATGAATATGCTTTAACCACTGCTCTACAACCTAAAACGACTCTAGATCTAAACCATGACAAACGGCAGCAACCATTATATATACACCGACAACCTGAAACCACGAGCACCATGAAACCCACTTGAAACCACGACTCTAGATCTAACTGATTCACAAGAAAATAATTCAATCTCCTCTTGACAAATCTGGAACCTTGGATTTACAAGTAAAATTAAAAACCAAATTAATCACAAAATTCTATTAACATAAAATATCAAATAATAATATGAACAAAAAAACTCACCTTTACAAAAAAGTTGGTTTACAAGGAACACTACCAACCCGCAGAATTAAAGCAAAGGCACTTAGCAAACACACAAACAACACCACAAATATATCTTCGAATTAGATCTCGTGCACAACTTGAGGACGTCTTTTACATATTTGCAATATTTGTTACCCACAACAGATTCAAAACTAATTAAAAGAAGAACAACCAAGACAAACACCATATTTTTCATTCAAGAGTGATACGAAAGCCAAAATTAAAAAGGCCCAATAAAGAATCTATGTTAAAAAAATAATAATAATAATAATAAATGATAGCCACGTTTTTTTGTCAAAAGCCACAAACCCCATACACAAGGAAACCTCATAAATGAATTTGTGTTAAAAAAAACAAGGAAACCCCTTAAAAAATGTGACGCATTTGATTTTGAAAATGTGTTAAAAAGGATTGGGCGGTTACAAAGGAAAAAAAATAAATGAGGGCGTGAATGTTATGAGAGGGATGGGAAGATATTTATTAGGATTAAACGGATAAGGTACTAAGGGAACACTGGCAACATTACTAAAATACCCTTAACCCCATAATATTTAATTTTTATCATTTTTCTTTTTTTCTTTTTTGTGTATTAAATTTATTGGCACATGTCATCCTCTTATTGGTTCTTGAATGTATCTTATTTTTAGAACTTTAACTTGGATCTTATTTGAACCTAATTATATATATATATATATATAATTAGGTTCAAATAAGATCCAAGTTAAAGTTCTAAAAATAAGATACATTCAAGAACCAATAAGAGGATGACATGTGCCAATAAATTTAATACACAAAAAAGAAAAAAAGAAAAATGATAAAAATTAAATATTATGGGGTTAAGGGTATTTTAGTAATGTTGCCAGTGTTCCCTTAGTACCTTATCCGTTTAATCCTAATAAATATCTTCCCATCCCTCTCATAACATTCACGCCCTCATTTATTTTTTTTCCTTTGTAACCGCCCAATCCTTTTTAACACATTTTCAAAATCAAATGCGTCACATTTTTTAAGGGGTTTCCTTGTTTTTTTTAACACAAATTCATTTATGAGGTTTCCTTGTGTATGGGGTTTGTGGCTTTTGACAAAAAAACGTGGCTATCATTTATTATTATTATTATTATTTTTTTAACATAGATTCTTTATTGGGCCTTTTTAATTTTGGCTTTCGTATCACTCTTGAATGAAAAATATGGTGTTTGTCTTGGTTGTTCTTCTTTTAATTAGTTTTGAATCTGTTGTGGGTAACAAATATTGCAAATATGTAAAAGACGTCCTCAAGTTGTGCACGAGATCTAATTCGAAGATATATTTGTGGTGTTGTTTGTGTGTTTGCTAAGTGCCTTTGCTTTAATTCTGCGGGTTGGTAGTGTTCCTTGTAAACCAACTTTTTTGTAAAGGTGAGTTTTTTTGTTCATATTATTATTTGATATTTTATGTTAATAGAATTTTGTGATTAATTTGGTTTTTAATTTTACTTGTAAATCCAAGGTTCCAGATTTGTCAAGAGGAGATTGAATTATTTTCTTGTGAATCAGTTAGATCTAGAGTCGTGGTTTCAAGTGGGTTTCATGGTGCTCGTGGTTTCAGGTTGTCGGTGTATATATAATGGTTGCTGCCGTTTGTCATGGTTTAGATCTAGAGTCGTTTTAGGTTGTAGAGCAGTGGTTAAAGCATATTCATGCTAGGACTACCACGACAATATCGCCATGTCTAAGAAGGTGGTACACATTCGAGGTTTTTTGTGTATCTTAGGGTTGTGTATCAAGATGGTTTCTAGATTTCGGGTTGTGTATCCAAGGTTTTCTGGATTTTGAGTTTTGTAGCAGGTGGTACATTCCATTGGTCGTGTATCTATTGTTTTCTAGATTTCGAGATTGTGTATATTAGTTTTTTCATTGTGTGACAGTTAGAGTTGTACTAATATACCACATAAGTTTTTGTTTATCAGTTCTCCTAGCATTTTGGTTGTATATGTTGAAAATTTGTTATTGATTATTACATTTCAAACACATGTACTCATGTATCAGTTTATCATCGCTTTTTAATGCTCAAGATGACAAGATAAAGTATCTCAATATTAAAAATAGATAAACAAATAAAAAACTAGTGTATCACCTGATGTAACCCAAACATTTAAATTCTTTTTTTTTTAATTAAATGGTGAAAATAAAACACACTAACAATGATGGTGAAAAGAAATGTACCAAAATACCCTTGAAGCTCTATTTAATTATCATAATGTCACTTATTTAAAGCTAATCTCATCTAACACCAATTACTAGATCCAACGGTGTAAATTAGGTCTTACTTTTACAACTTTAAGCTTGATCTCACATTAACCCTCCCCTATATATATATANTATAGCTAGTTGGTAAAGCCGAGGTCGTCCCAAGAGCTATGCGTGTGGAGTCTATCTAAGTTTAGTGTCACGTTTAAAAAGGGGGTTTATGATATTAGAGATTAATTAACTAATAAATGTAAATGACAAGACAAGTAAATAGATAGAGGAGAATCAATAGGGAGAAGCAGTGTTAACCTAATTACTACCCCTTGTTATTATCATGATTAGTTTTCTATCAAGTGCATCCTATCGTTTCGTCTGGGGGTTATACACATTTAGGATCAGAGGGTTAAATCACCTAAATCTATCTTACACCTTGTCCTATTCCCGCCTATTGTAAAGACGAGAGTTCATCGGTCAGCGTGAACCTACGAAGTTGCAAGAGTCATTAAGTACCTCTACTAACTTGGACAAGTCTAGCTAGATGCGGGTATTGGTCACATCTTACACCCCCTCTAACTTCTTTAAGCATATCGCATTGGTAGGTGGTCCTAGGGTTAATTCGCACATGTATGGTGATATTTCTATCACCAAGTCACATCCTCATTGGCTTGGGTCCTAGGGTTAATTCACCAAGCCTCCAAGGAACTACCAATACTCAACACTACCAAAACTAGAGTGTCCTAAGACTCGCCAAGAAAGTATATAAACAAGACGATAATAGATGCGGAGAAAACTAAATCATAATAACAATAATTTCATAACAAGGCTAACACCAAGAGGTGTTTAGCCACTCATATTCATAAATGCAGTAAAACAAGAGTTTAATATCACAAATGTAAACATGAATTGAATACAAATCAAATGAATGAATAAACTTGATTGGTGTGTGAATTCTCCCTTGGAAATGACTTGTATGCAGATTGAACTTCGTTCCTCTTGCTCCCTGAATTCCTCCTAACTTCTGTGTGGTGAAAAGTGAATGAATAAACTTGGAATTAGGGTTGGTATTTATAGGCCCGACTTTGCTATGGCGTAACTAAATGAGTTGCTACGCCGTAGCCTTTGTTAATATCCACTACGCCGTAGCTTGATCAAGTGCTACGGGCGTAGTTTCTTCCTTAGTTGCTTCTACAGCTAGTTATTTGGGAAACTACGCCGTAACTTCTTCTTTGGCCACATGAGTTCTTTACTGCTTCATTTTGGGGTCTACACCGTATGTGGAGAGTGGCTACTCCATAGAGCCCTTTAATAAGTTACTACGCCGTAGTCATGGCTAAGCTACGCTGTAGTCTTCATAAGTATTTGCTATGGCGTAGGTGGATGAAGCCTCTACGTCGTAGTTGGCGCAGAATCTGCATACTTAATATATTTTCTCTTAAGTCCTTCCATTTCCATGTTTCTTCGTTCCTTTGCTCATCTTTGCCCTGAAAACAGAATATAAACGAATAAGAGTATATATCCTAACATATTAATACAAAAGATGAGTAATTAAGGGGAAATTAACACTTAAATCACGGACTTATTTGATGTTATCAAATATCCCCCACTTGAACTCTACTTGCCCTCAAGTAGACCTTATTAGAATAATTTTTAAAAAGATATTTCCCAAGAAACTGGAAAATATGAGTCTAAAATTTTCCTATACTAGAATATATCAAAGTCGAACACCTTACGGAATGGGAACAAACACTCATCTCTCTCTCTCCTAATCTAAGTGTTAATTTTAGGGTGATCACTCAACGCACAGTCATAGAATGTATTCTATCATAAGCTTGGCGGTTACACAAATCTCTACCACTAGAGCTAAGGTCGGAAAAAATTTTAAAGGCAATATTGGGTGAACATATATAATGCTTATGGGTGTAGTGTTGTTACTAACATACTATGGCAAAGGCGACAAAGGCAATGGTACATGACCGGAACGCCGGGCAAGACACCAATGACTGCTCAAATCATTCACCTAAGGATGATTCACAACTAAAGGGTAGGATAAGACATGGGATGCACAATAATGGTGTAAAAAAGAAAAAGAAAGCAAATAGTCTTAGCCTATAATCCAGTTGCTACCACTTGCCGTTCATCCAAAGTCCAAGCTTCAAAATGCAAAAATTGGATCATGTAACAAGTGTGTGCCATTAGCAGACGTCATGATGGGCACAACACTTGGTCTTCATGTTGGCGATCAAGAACCAACAACTTCATTCTTCATATGTGACCAAAGTGGCCTCTTCGATACTAATTCTTTCAAAGCTCAAAATATGGTGCTATACAAGGTTGCACCAAAGATAACTATCTACATACATNATTAGCAGACGTCATGATGGGCACAACACTTGGTCTTCATGTTGGCGATCAAGAACCAACAACTTCATTCTTCATATGTGACCAAAGTGGCCTCTTCGATACTAATTCTTTCAAAGCTCAAAATATGGTGCTATACAAGGTTGCACCAAAGATAACTATCTACATACATAATTTCACATTTTTTTCCATAAAAAGAAAATAAATATATCCCCCCCCCCCACTTGAGATAAACTATACATGTAACAATAGTGGGTTTCTCATGATCTTTAAAGATGGGTCTTCAACGTAGGTGTGATTCTTGAATCTCTTGACTTGAACCTCAAACTAGAACAAGTGGCAACTTCCCAATCATAAACCAAGACTACATGGTAGGCTAAGGCGAATAGGTGTATCGAAACAATAATATGGATAAGAAACGAAAGGATAGGCTCAGAAAGGGTGTATCTAGGGGTATCTTGCACTAAAGGTGAGTGCACCAAAGGGTTTAACACGGGGGTCGAATAGTCAATGTGACTAAACGATAAACACACACATATAGGCTATTTGGGTGATAATCCTAAAATATTGCCTTCATAAAAAGTTTCTTCCAAATGTATCAAGGAATCTCAATACACTACTCGTCTATGGTTTCAAAATGATGTAAAGGCCAAGTTCTAAAGTTTACAAACTACCGGCACACTCATAATTTTGGTGGATTTGGGGTAAAACAGGGGAAACTGAAATAGGCTAAACCTCACCATGGTATTAAGGGTTAATGTGCTCGGCTAAGGTCTATTCTAGTTAGGTTCGGAAAAACATGTCAAAAGTTTTAAAAGTGGCATAATTTTTCAAAATAAACTAGAAAATGGGGCTATATAAAGTTTAAGTTATAATTCTACTCCCGTCCCCCCATTTGAGTTGTACAAAGTCCCTTTTGTACATAAAATAATTAATAAAGAGGGAATAAGTAGAATTGGAACGAGAACTTACCTGAAATTTGCTCTTGAAAATGATAGAAGGATCATTGTGGAAAACTTGCCTTTACTTCGCCTAACGAGCAAACTTCAAATCCCTGAAATCACACAACTACCAAAAGCATAAAACCTAAAAAAATGAAAAATAAAAATCCTAACTCACTTTCGTAGGAATCACGGTTGCATTTAGCATATGCAACAAGCCTTTTAAACCACTTGGTGTCCCAAGTGGATGAGTAAAGTCTCGTGAGGGTTTACAGAGAACACACCCACAAAGTTCATTTAAAAACTAATACAAGTTAAAATATCATTTGTAAAATAAAAAATTTTAGGTACAAAAGGAAGCTACGACATAGCCAGAATGTGTTGCTACACCGTAGTTGCTAAAATATTCCACACTGACAACTGGGGGTTGCTACGGTGTAGTAATGATAGTAGCTACGCCGTAGCTTAGTCCTGGGGGATTTTCTTTGGTGCAAAAGTCCAAAAATGAGTTCCCAAACGCAAAGCTTCCTCTAGAACCTGCAAATGATTGATACAAAACATACCAAACCAACAAAATAAATGAAAATAAAAGGGAAAGGGACAATTCGGGTTGTCTCCCAAAAGAGCACTTTTGTTTATTATCGAGTCTTTAAGTTAGACTCACTTCAGTGCTAGTCAGTCGGTCGCACACCAAGTTGGGTGTGCATTTCTTCTCTCATCAACTCTTTGAACTTTTCTCCATTCATTCGTCCCACTGGTAGCTATTTATCTATTGTCTTATCGATGCTTATGAAACTTCCTACTCCATCCATTGTGTATTTGTGAACCTTAAAAGTTTCAACTTTTATTTCCGGGGGATCGTACCTGCTTCCTTCCAATTGACATCCGTGCACTTCCAATTCAACCTCATGCCAGAACTTCCGTCCTTTTTTGAAGGTTCTTTCACATTTTTTCCAGATATCCTGGAGCATGTACCCTTTTACTCCGATATTGAGTCCATATTCTTCTAGAAGTTGCAATACCTCTCTTTCGAACTCCGATTTAAATTTTTCAAGACTCCTTTCGAATGGATCATCATACTCCTCGGGTGCATCTAATTTGTCTGAATAACTGTCGATCATCTGTTGGGTTATAAAGACAAAGTACTGCTGGAAGATCAAAGTACTGCTTCTCATAAAAGTCAAAGTGCTGCTGAAGAAAGTCAACGTGCTGCTTATTAAAGAACTGCTATGATAAAAGGACTATAATGTAAAACATTTAAGGATTATTATGTAATTCTAGAATGTTCTTTAGATTAGAGTTAGTTTACTTGTCGTTCAAGTATTGTAAACCGACTAGGGTTTTCCTTATGCCTATAAAAGGATCCCTAGGATGGCATTAGAGATATACGATATTTTAGAGATATTAGGGTTGTTAGTGAATCTGTGTACATAAGCAGGTTCAAAGTTTTAATATAATCAAAGTTCTTTGATAATTCTTCTTAGCTTTGTTAAAGTAGATTCCGCATACTTAACAGAGTTATTCAGTGTTTCATTGTTAGTAGTTTAGGATTTATCCAAGATTACTAAACCCTTACAAGCTACATAGTTAGTTTGGTCAGAGTATATCGATCCAACAAGTGGTATCAGAGCTTGTGTGGAAACTCTGATTAAGAAGAAATCCTTGAAAACCGATTTAACAAACCCCAAAGATGACGACTGAAGCTGCACCAATCCCATCCATCACCTCACTCAGAATTCCTATCATCAAGAAGGGAGAATATGATCTCTGGAGCATGAAGATGAGGCAGTACATTGCTATTACAGACCATGCTCTATGGGATGTAATTGTTAATGGTAATATGGTCATTGAAGAACCTGAAACAGTTCCAGGACAACCTAAACCACCTCAACCACAAGTGCCAGCAGCTACAAAAAGAAATCAAGATAAGGCTCTCAACATACTGCTGTCTGCTATTCCTGATGGTCACCTACTCAAGTTTCATGATGCTAAGGATGCAAAACAATTATGGGCTGCTATCAAGACAAGGTTTGGAGGTAATGATGCTTCCAAGAAGATGCATAGAAACTTATTGAAGCAACAATTTGAAACATTCACTGTTGGTGAAAGAGAAGGTCTTGATGCTGCCTATGATAGATTTCAAAATCTTCTTAGTATGCTAGAGTTATATGGAGCAGAGGTAACTGTTGAAGATGCAAACTTGAAGTTCTTAAGGAGTTTGCCATCTGTATGGCATGTGGTTGCTACTATGATCAGAGGACAACCTGGTTTGGATTGTATGGACTTTGATGATCTCTATAACAACTTAAAGGTGTATGAGCATGAGATGAATGGTCAAATAAGTTCAAAATCACACAACATTGCTTTTGTGTCTTCTGAAAACAGAAGCAGTACTTCCACTAAAAGTACTGATTATCCAGTTCAAAGTACTGTTGGTGAAAAACATCATGTTTGCACAACCATGACCACTACCACATCCTCACCATCAAACATCATGAACTCTGATGATGTTGTATGTTCCTTCTTTGCTCAACAAGCCCCTTTACCTGTTACTTATGAAGAAGATTTGTTGCAAATTGAAGAAGATGATCTAGAAGAGATTGACATAAGATGGAAAGTTGCAATGATAACTGCAAGGATCAAGAAGTTCATGAAGAAAACAGGAAGAGGTATTGACTTCAAAGCCAAACAGGGTATAGCATTTGATAAGTCTAAGATTGAATGCTTTAATTTTCAAAGGCCTGGACACTTTGCAAGGGAATGCAAGTTTGCTAAATATCAAGCAAATAGGATGATTGAGAAACCCAAGGTTGAAATCAAGGAGGTTCCTATTACTGAAACTAAACCAAAAGCATTGGTAGCTCAAGAAAATCTATCAGAGGTTGACTGGAGTGCTGAATTTGATGATGAACCAGTAACCTACTGTACTGTTGCATTGGAAGACTAGAGCACAGCCTTTAATGAAGAACCAGGATTTGCTGCTTTGGAAACAAGAGATGGTCTTGGAAGCCTTGATGGTCTTGGAAGCTTTGATTGGAGCATGGAAAGTGAAGATGAACCTACTCTGCTTGCTATGGTAGCTACTTCACCAAGTTCACCCACTAATCCTGAGGTATGTACTAAGTGTAATACTCTTTATCAAAAGGTGCTTAATGATTATGTGACTGAAAGAGATAATTTTAGAAGGGCTAGGGGTGAGGTAGCTGGCTATCAATTGACTTTAGAGTCAATGGAAGCCAAAATAATCACTCATGAAAATAATGAACTGGCTTGGGCAGAAAAATATCAGCAACAAGACTATCAATTAAAATTGAGTGAATGGAAGTTAGGATGTAAGGTGTCTGAGCTCGAAAAAGTGACTAAAGAAAGAGATGAGTTGTTAGAAAAGTTTGCTAGTTGGAAAGAATCTGGTCTGTCACATGTTAGTTTTGNTATCAATTGACTTTAGAGTCAATGGAAGCCAAAATAATCACTCATGAAAATAATGAACTGGCTTGGGCAGAAAAATATCAGCAACAAGACTATCAATTAAAATTGAGTGAATGGAAGTTAGGATGTAAGGTGTCTGAGCTCGAAAAAGTGACTAAAGAAAGAGATGAGTTGTTAGAAAAGTTTGCTAGTTGGAAAGAATCTGGTCTGTCACATGTTAGTTTTTTGAAAAACAAAGAAGATCACATATTAAAACTGGACTAGGTTTTGGTATGGAATACAGTAGTTCAGAAGAAAACTCAGCTAGTGATAAGGAACAAGATAGTTCAGAAGAGATCTTAACTAGTGAATTTGAAACTTGCTCAGAAGAAAACACGTCTAGTAATGAGGAACCCACTAGTCCAACACCTCCTGGGTACAAGAAAGATGAGGGGTATCATGCAGTTCCTCATGCCACTGGAAGTTTTCAGCCATCTAGGACAGATGTCTCTTGTTTTGGAGTAGACAATATAGAGTTTAGGAAAAAGCTTAAAAGTCAATCTAATTCAAGTCCATCTGAAGAAAAAGTTGAGAATCCTAAGGATGATAACAATAAAAGGAATGATAAGGATTCAGGGTATGGAAACAATAATAAAAGGTTTCATAAAGTCTTTTCAAAACAAGAAGTACATTCAAACTTTTCTCAAACTACTGCTAGTCATTCAGCAGTACCTTCAAGAAACTCTTTTCAAAATACTGCTAACTTTAGAAAATCTTTTAATCATTCATCTAGAAGTCATGATAGTTTTGGCCATAGAACTCAAAGTAGAGGATTTGGGATGATGAATCAAAAATTATGTTTTTTTTGTTATAGTCCTACTCACTTGATTAAAGATTGTAACTTTCACTCAGAATATTTAACTCAATATCCAAAGACCAAATTTGCTAACCATAGGCCAAAAGAGACTAAACCAGTTTGGAACTATTCAAGTAGGGTCAACCATAGTAATTTCACAAAAGACTATAGGTACCCTTACCAGAAAAGATCTTTTTCCAAACAACCAGTACCTCAAGGCAACACTTTTCAAAGTACTGGCAAGCCAAAAACAGTACCTTCACAAAGTATTGTTAGGAAATTTTCACCCAATCAAGGTACTGCTAATGTAAGACCAAGGAGATCCAGTTACACTCAATCTAGCAGGCCTTACACCTCAAATAGAGTACCTAAACCAAAGAGCTCAAAACAAAGTGTTAAAACCATGTGGGTCAAGAGAGAAAGTGCTGCTGGGGGAAAAACAGTACTTTCAGAATGTATGGGTGAAAAAGAAAATTTTGTTGTAAAAGAAAGTTATGTTGAAAACACAGAACAAGTTTTGGAACAAAAGAAAGTAATTGATCATGTTTTCAAAAACAGTGGAGATTACATACTTAAGGAATTTAAGTATGTCTCTCAACAAGGGGAACACAAGTCAGTAATGGCTTGGGTTCCTAAAAGAAACTAACTTTCTCATTCTTGTGCAGGGCAACCCAGAAGAGGAGCTTAAAGATCATTTAATTGTTGATAGTGGTTGCTCTGAAAGCATGACAGGAGACAAGGAGCTACTGTCAGATTTTAAGACATATTATGGAGGAAGAGTTGCTTTTGGAGATGATCCTGAAGGAGGAAGAATTACTGGCAAAGGAACTATCAAGACAGGATGTATTAATTTTGAGAATGTTCGTTATGTGAAGGAGCTTAAGTTCAATCTTATGTCAGTATCTCAGATTTGTGACATGAAGCACCCTTTGTTATTCACTGACACAGAATGTCTTATTCTCTCTCCTGAGTTTAAGTTTGTAGATGATCACTTGGTAACACTGAGAGCACCAAGAACCAATGATGTGTATAGTATTGATTTGAAGAATATCAACTCTACTAAAAGAGCAACATGTTTAGTAGCAAAGGCAACACTTGAAGAAGCACATCTATGGCATAGAAGATTAGGTAATGTGAATTTCAAGAATATCAACAAGCTGGTTAAAGGCAAAAAATTATAGAAGCAGCAAGAACAATGCTTGCAGATTCTTTATTACCTATTCAATTTTGGGCTGAAGCTGTAAGTGCTGCTTGCTATGTGTTGAATAGAGTATCAGTGACTAAACCTCAGATGAAGACACCTTATGAGTTGCTTATGGGTAAGAAACCAAATATTCATTTTCTAAAACCTTTTGGATGTTCTCTGACTATTCTCAATACTATTGACTCTCTGGGAAAATTTGATGGTAAGTCAGAAGAAGGATACTTATTGGGTTATTGTACCAATAGCAAAGGTTTTAGAGTGTACAACAGGGTTACCAAAAAGGTTCAAGAATGTCTTCATGTTGATTTTCTGGAAGATCAACAAAATCAAAAAGGAAAAGGTCCTGATTGGTATTTTGATCTTGATAGTTTGACTCCTTCTATGAATTATGTGCCTGTCAGAGAAGAAAATCAAGTTGTTCACAAGGAAGAAGATTCACAATATATTGTTCATGGAGTCAATATTAGATGAGAAGATGTTACTAATGAAGAGCCCATAACCACTGAGAAGAAGCAAAGTACTGTTGATCCAACTTCTATACTCTCTAATGAAGATCAAGCAATTCAAGATGAACTCAGTAGGATGCTCTTTCAAGAAACACTAGCTAAATCCTATGAAGATGATCAAAGGAGAGCCTATGAAGCTGCAAAGAAAAAGGGTAAGTTCAAAGAAAATATTCACAGTACTTTGGATGACAGTACTTTAGATCAAAGTACTGCTGAACCAATTGTAAGTTCTACTAAGGATTTAAATGATCCTAACATGCCTGACTTAGTAGACACTGATGATGAGTTAGAAGATGAAGGTATTTTCTCAAATTCCCATGAAGATCCTGACTTCACAAATTTGGGTAATGATCTTGAAGTTCCATCAACTCCTACATCAAGAATTCATAAAAATCATCCAGTGGATCAAATCATTGGACCTTCAACTTCAGGAGTGCTCACAAGAACAAAAGCTAAAGGTTTCTCACAACAACATAATGCTTTACTTAGCTTTGTTTATAAACAAAACAGGATGAATCATAAGGATCAACAAACATGCCTGTTTGCCTGCTTTATATCTCAAGAAGAACCCAAGAATATAGCTCAAGCTTTAACTAAAGAGAGTTGGATTGAAGCTATGCAAGAAGAACTTCTACGATTCAAGCTTCAAGAAGTTTGGGTACTATGTGATTTACCAGATGGCAAGAAGGTAATTGGTACAAGATGGGTTTTCAGAGTTAAAAGGGATGAAAGAGGAAATGTTATCAAGAACAAAGCAAGATTGGTTGCACAAGGATACAGACAAGAAGAAGGAGTAGACTATGATGAAGTGTTTGCTCCTGTAGCAAGAATTGAAGCTATAAGGTTGTTTCTTGCTTTTGCATCATATATCGGATTTCCAGTTTATCAAATGGATGTCAAGAGTGCCTTCCTTTATGGCAAAATTACAGAGGAAGTATATGTTAAATAACCTCCTAGTTTTGAGGATCCTGAACATCCAAACAAAGTCTACAAAGTTGTTAAGGCACTGTATGGTCTTCATCAAGCTCCCAGAGCTTGGTATGAAAGACTCTCCACTTTTCTATTGCAACATGGTTACAGGAGAGGTGCAATTGACAAGACTTTGTTTATCAAAAGAGACAAAAAGGATATCATGCTTGTTCAAGTTTATGTGGATGATATTATTTTAGAGCTACAAAACAGTCAATGGTGAAGAGTTTGAACAGCTCATGCAAAAAGAATTTCAAATGAGTTCAATGGGTGAACTAACTTTCTTTTTGGGCCTTCAAGTTAAACAATCAAGTACTGGAATTTTCATTAGTCAAGATAAGTATGTCACTGACATTCTTAAGAAGTTTAATCTCAGTACTATCAAGCCAGTCACAACACCCATTAAAGCTTCAAACTCATTAGGAAAAGATGAAGATGGAAAACCAGTGGATGTCAAGCTTTACAGATCTATGATTGGTTGTCTTATGTACTTAACTGCATCAAGGCCTGATATTATGTTTGCTGTCTGTCTCTGTGCAAGATATCAAGTCTCACCCAAGGTCTCTCATATGAATGCAGTACACAGGAGTTTTGGTTATTTCAAGCATCAACCAAGTTAAGATTGTGGTATCCTAAGGAATCACCTTTTTCATTTGGAAGCTTTTTCAGATTGTGATTATGCAGGGGATAATTATGATAGAAGATCAACCACTGGAGGGTGCCAATATCTTGGAAGAAGATTAGTTTCATGGCAATGTAAAAAACAAACAATTGCAGCAACATCATCTATTGAAGCAGAATATGTTGCAGCTGCAAGTTGTTGTGGCCAAGTATTATGGATGCAGAATCAACTCTTGGACTATGGATTCAATTTCAAGAATACTCCTATCAATATTGATAATGAGAGTACAATTTGTATTGTGAAGAATCCTGTTTATCATTCCAAGACCAAGCATATACAGATTAGGCATCACTTTATTCGAGATTGTTATGAGCATAGACTCATTAATGTTGTCAAGGTGCACACAGATGATAATGTAGCAGATTAACTCACAAAAGGCTTTGATGTTTCAAGATTCAAGCATTTGGTGGTAAGTATTGGTATGATAAATAATAAACTACTTTTGAGGGGAGGCATTAGTAGCTAGTCATTATTTGAGGGGAGGCTACATATATCATTCAACAGAAAAGAAATTTTATTCATTATTATTCAAAGTTGTTACATTCATCATTCAAGAGTTACAGACACAATCCAGACAGAGATACATCATCAAAACAACCTACACCAACCCTACCCAACCTACATCCTACACAACCTACTCCATAGGCCTTTTTCCTTTTCCCTGATAGTTGTGCTTTGCCTTTTGAGCAATCTTTCTCTTGTCATCAAAAGATGATTGCTTCCTTGGGCAAGCCAGGCCAAGCAGTTGCTTTGGAGGTCTTTCTGGTCTTGCAGGCTTCTTTTGAGCAGGCCACTTCATGTTCTTTAAGGCAGACTCTAGAGCCTGTGTCAAGGCTTGTGGCAATTCACTGGATAATGATGAAGCTGGAGCAGAAGTTGACATTTTTTGTTAGGTTTTTGGTTGGTTGAGCTTGATGCAATAGGAGGAAAATAACCACTCCATCCTGGATTCGAATCAGAATCAGAAGCAGAGAAGTAACTAATCTCTGAATCAGTGGAGTCATCGGATGAGATGTATATCAATGGGAAGTTGCTCATGATGAAGTTAGGGTTTTTGTGATGAAGATACAAAGTTTTGAAGAAGAAAAGTGTTAATGGAAGTTCTTTTTATAGGCAAGTAAGTCTCATGGGTTATTAATGATCATCATTCAATTCTACTTGCCTTGGTAGCTTTGGCGAGTAAATATGGAAAGTATTAAATGTCTCGGGTTGACTTTCAGAAGATATTTTGGTCAAACAGTCAACATTAATAGATATTTTGATGGACCAGTACTTTGCCAAAGTACTGCTGAAAGTACTGCTCCCTGACATATCGAAAGTACTACTCTGAAGGGTACTGCTGACGTGGAAAAGTAATGTTCTAACGGTCAAAAATACGGGGTAATGGTAGAAAGTTTGTTATGGAAGGGATATATGCCAAAATAACGGTATACGCATTTAATGGGTTTTTGATTTTTTATATCTTATCCATATTTAACTAACCCTACCGCCTTTTTACTCTCACTTTTCCACTTTTTATTCATCTTTACGCCGTCACTTCCATTCTCAATTAATCCTCTACATACTACTTCAATCATCCGGAGAAATTCACAAATGGCTCGTTCAACTTGTAGTAAGCAATATGATAGCTAATTTGGATAAGACCTAATTGAATCTTGATTTTCATGTTGTGATTGATTTCCTAACTAGGTCTTCAATCAATTACTCTTTATTGGTCAATCCGGATATCATTGGGCCATGGATTCAAGAATTTTGGGCTACTGCTGCATCGGGTTGGGTAGAACCAGATATCTCATTCATTACGGCTAAAGTTGCTGGGCGTAATATTAGGATTACAAAGGCTAGTATTCGCACAGACCTTATGTTTCATGATGAAGAAGGTAGTGTGAGGTTTGACAAACAAGTACTTTGGGACACACTTAGAGATATTGGGTGTGAGGGTTCACTTACTAAGCTTACATTTGAGAAACCCTTATTTAGTCCACACTGGAAGTACTTGATTCATGTTCTACTTCATTGCCTCAGTAACAAAAGTACTGCTTGGAATGAATTTAGTCAAACCATAGCATCTGCCTTAGTGGGATTAGCTACCAATCAGCCTTTCAACTTCTCATTCATGATTCTTGATGGTATGCACAAACACATCAAGAATGGTTCACCATTTTTGATGTATCCCAGGTTCATTCAACTCTTTTTGAACAAACAGCTTGAAGGTGTTCCCAAACCTCAAGACTTCTTGCCAGCCATTGTTCTTCCTAATAAGGTGTTCACTTTTATGGCTACCAAGAGTGCTAAGTTCTCTGGAAGGAGTACACCTCTCACTGCACATATTCTGGAAGTGGCACAAGCTGTTAGAGATGCTGCTCAAGAGGAATCAGACCATGCTTCTGAGCATTCAGACTCTGCTCTCACTCCATCCCAAGCTCAAGATGTTTCACAACATTCTGAGCAGTCACACTTAGAGGGAGGAGATGCTTCTCAACATACTGTTTCCAAAGAAAAGACTGCTACTCTGCAAGGTACTGCTAGTCCTGTTTCAGATAATGCTGAGAATCAACCACCCACTCCCAATGATTATATTTCCACAGATGGTTCTCAAACATCTGGAGGAGATGAGGGGGTCATGGCTGATGAGGAGGCACCTGCTCAAGAAGGAGTTCTGGATAATTATGCTTTGACAAGGGAACTAAGGAGACTGCATAGAGCTTATGAAGATCAAGCTGCACTACTTTTGAAGTTGAGCAACAAGTTCAAAAGGTTGAAGAGGTTTGTTTGGCCACTTGTTAAACACCACAGGCTATGAGTCAAGTCACAATAGAAAAGTGGTCACAAACCTAAGTCCAAGAAAAACAAACATTCTTCATTCCCATTGGGGAGGAATTTGCAGAATGATAATGTGAATGAAGGTGCTGGTTTTGATAAGAATGAAGATGCTGATTTTAATGATGATATTCAAATAACATCACTTGAAGAAAACATTCCGCATCAAGATACTACTGAAAGAAAGATTGATGAGACTGAGAAAATTGATATTCAAGTCAGAAGTGGTGATAAAGAGGAATTGGATTTGGAAGATACTGGTGTTGAAAATGTTCAAGGTACTGATGATCAAGATAATGCTCATCAAGGTACTGTGAGACAATTTTTAATCACACCAAGGACCTTGGATTTTGAAGAAGATGTGGGTCCATCCAATCCAGTTCAGGAAGAAGAGGTTAGAAAATCTACCAATAGTGATGATGAGACTATTGCTGAGATTATGATGAGTATCCAGACCTAGAGGTATTTTTATTCCTGGAGTTGAACATACTCAAGATTTACAACCTTCTTCTCAACCTACTCAAGAGCCAGATCCTAAGGATAAAGGGAAAGGAATCTTGGTAGAGTCAGAGAAAAAGAAAAAGAAGAAGAAGGAGTTTACTTTAGCACAGATAAGGGCTTTTCAAGAAGCTAAAGGTGAATAAGCTGCCAGAAAGTTACGAGCTGAATTAGATGCTGAAGTTGAAATTTCAATCAAGCCAATTTTTCAACCAAGAAGACCAATGACAAAAGCTCAAGAAAGAAATTTTTACATGAGTTATTTGAAAAGTCGTGGATACAAAGGTCTGTAGAGGTTAAAGTATCAAGAGATTAAAGATCTATATAATGCTGTCAGAGAAGCTTATCAAAGGCAAGTTGATGGTATTATTGGTTTTGATACTGAGGAAGGAAAATAGATGATGGATAAAGTTAAAACAAGAAGCTCAAAGAGAAAAGGAACAACAACTCAAGAACTGTCATCAAAGAAGCTCAAGACCACAGTGGAATTAAGAACTGATACAGTGGATGAGTTGAGGAATTATCTAAGGGTTGTTGATTTTGATTATCCCAAGGCAAAAGAAGCTGCTGAAACAAAATCTAAGATATTTGCATTAGAGGTTGTAGAATCAAAAGAAGATGGAAATTATTTTGTTTTCCACAGAGAAGATGAAAGCTTTAGAGCATTTAATTTGTTGTGGGACATATTGTATCTTATAGACAGAGAAGATTTACTCCATTTATACCAGCAAATACAAGCTTATTTTGAACATATTCCACTGAAAGGAATAGGGTTAGTCTTGCTGGGTGATCTTACAACTCTTTGGGATACTGAAGCAACAAGTACAGATGATATTTGGAAGAATCAAGAAGATTGGGAGATTCAAAGTTGGAGATACTTTGATTCAGCAGGAGTACATGTGTTAGAGTTAGAAGATGGAACCATGATTCACATGCTAGCAGAAAGGAGATATCCTCTTACAAGAGATCTTATGATCAGAATGCTAGAACATGGTATGGAGGTAGAACAAGAGAATGATACAGCTCTAATGGTGATTGAATTGTTCATCAAGTGGACAATTTCAGCAAAGGATGATGCATAAATACTGGTATGGTTTTATTATATATATCTTTTGAATAACAAAGTACTTTATTCAAAGTACTGTTATACAAACAGTACTTTATCAAAGTACTGCTTGAAGTTTTAAACCAGTAAAGTTCTTTATAAGATAGCAATTTTTGTAAGTGTGCAAAATACTTTTTGAAGCACAGAATAAAACAGCAACAAAATGTTTTTGGGTCACACATGGTGTTAGTACTTGTACTACACAACAAATGGTATTCAACTCACCATGTTTAATAGACAATAAAGAGTTTGACTCATCATGAGGGTACGGCTCTGATGTGATTATCAAATCCGTTTTTAGTTGACAATTTACTAAAAATTGTATGGTTTTCAACTCACCATATCTGTGATAGTGAAGAGTTGGCTAGCCCACAAGATAAGGGCTTGTGGTAAAGGCTGCGGAAAATCCATTCATATGGTAATTAGTTCACCATGGTAGTGATTGTACTAAAAGAACTAGCTAGTCCAAAAGCAAACGGCTATTGGTAAAGACTACTCAAATCCGTTGATAGCTGATGATTTGCTAAAAATCATATGGTTATCAATGTACCATGGTTTACTAACCTAAACATTGGCTACTCCAGAGTTAATGGCTTTGGTAAAGAGACATCAAAATCCATTATTTTTCAATGATTCACCTCTCACAGGAGTTAACACACCTGGAAGTGATGAGAATAGTATGAAACTTAAAAGATTTGATGTACCTTATGTCAATATGTTGTTGAGTAGCTGTAAAGATAGTTGCTGATAAAGATTGCTGATGAAGAGTACTTTGATGGTGACTACATAATTACAGTACAGAAAGATACAATCATTCCTTGAAGCTAAAGATGATATGAATTAAGAGGAAGACAAAGAAACTTGAAATCAAGCAAGTAGAATTTAAGTTAGGGGAGGATTGTTGGGTTATAAAGACAAAGTACTGCTGGAAGATCAAAGTACTGCTTCTCATAAAAGTCAAAGTGCTGCTGAAGAAAGTCAACGTGCTGCTTATTAAAGAGCTGCTATGATAAAAGGACTATAATGTAAAACATTTAAGGATTATTATGTAATTCTAGAATGTTCTTTAGATTAGAGTTAGTTTACTTGTCGTTCAAGTATTGTAAACCGACTAGGGTTTTCCTTATGCCTATAAAAGGATCCCTAGGATGGCATTAGAGATATACGATATTTTAGAGATATTAGGGTTGTTAGTGAATCTGTGTACATAAGCAGGTTCAAAGTTTTAATATAATCAAAGTTCTTTGATAATTCTTCTTAGCTTTGTTAAAGTAGATTTCGCATACTTAACAGAGTTATCAGTGTTTCATTGTTAGTAGTTTAGGATTTATCCAAGATTACTAACCCCTTACAATCTACATAGTTAGTTTGGTCAGAGTATATCAGTCCAACCTCATCCATTCCACAAAAACCTTGAATCTGGTTTTCTTGTCAATATTTGTGGTACCGAACTTCCTTTTAATCCATTCATCAAATGAATAATTGCGCCCTTTTGGTCCTTTTTCTAGATTAGTATAATTTATTTTGAAGTTCTGATCAACTTCCTCAGGGGAAACGTTCTTAGAGCATTCCCCTGTTTCGGCTGCGCATACCTTTTCTTTAAAAACCTCATCGGGTAGATTGCTATGGCATCCTTCGGATGAAAAGCTCAAGTGATAGTAGTCGTAATCTTGTTGGAATCCTTTTCTCACGTTCTCATTGATTACATTGTTTCCGAACCGGACCTTATACCAATCGTGAAATGACAGATTTCCGAATTCGTTGTCACATCTTTCGATTCCATGAAAGCATGTCCATTCCAAATGGGCTCGTTTGTCCTCGTCTAATTCCCCATTATCTCCTCCTTCACATATGTATCGGAAAGGATTGCAGGATGGCCAAGCCTGTTCAGACCCTTCGCTAACCATCATTATTGGGTTACAATAATGGTTTTTTAATACGGGGTTTCTTCTATCAATGGCTCTGCTCATAATTCGATCATGTCTATCCTGTGCCTGCTTAGAATAACCAACACTCTTTTTTTTCAAAGGGTTAAAAGTGCAATTTTCACAGGATTGCGAAACACATAAAACAAGGTTAGTGTAAACATCCAAATTCTTAGGAAAACTCATATTATTAGCTTCATTAATCATGCAGACTTCTTCTAGAGAGGTATTAACGGATTTCAAGGATCCGTTATGATTAAATGTAATTCTATCTTCCCCATTTTCTAGAGTTATTTCTTTCTCAAAAACTTTTATATTAGCATGTGAAGTACCTAAAAATGGTCTTCCTAAAATTAGGTTATTATTTTATTCGTCCATCATATCTATAACCAAAAAGTCACAAGGGAATATAAACTTGTTGACTCTCAGTAAAACATTATCCACTACTCCCCTAGGTGTTGCTCTAGACATGTCTGCCATTTCGACCATCGACGTTGTTTTCTTAAGGTTGATAAGATTCAATTTTTTAAATAATGAAAACGTCATCATATTAACACTAGCCCCTAAATCAGCTAAAGCAAACATATAAAAATTACCAATAGTGCACGGTAGTAGAAACTTTCCTGGATTTGGTTCTTTTTCTGGCAGCTGGCAAGGTATCCTTTCGTAAGCAAAATTGTTCTCCTGTAGATAACTAACCCCACAAAATTTGTTGCCAATATTTGCTTCTTTTTGGACTTTGTCATCTTCCTCTTGTAGGGACANTCATTCGTGTGGAACTTGTTAGAGAGAAACCCTAGACGATTTTTGCAGCCTTTTTAAGGGTTTTAAGCCCTTGGATCTTCCATGTTACATTGAAGATAAGTAATCAATTAATCATTCAATATGTCTATGTGTTGTTTGATTCTATCTTGTTCTTGTCTTCTGTTTATCATGCTAGGCTAGATTTTCTTTGTGTTTGCTTAGATCTAATGAAACCTAACTATTGATTATTGATTGAGTGGTGTGTTATTAATTGTATTGGATGGGTGATTATCGATGTTAGGCTTAAGAAAACTGGCAGACTTCCGGTTGGTAACATGCTTGAACGTCTTAAGAAACATGAACCAAGGTGTACTAAGGTTATTTTGATTGTATTTAATGCATGAGTGAATTCTAGTGATCCCATGTTAGGAGCTTCTTAGCCGGCTCGACATAGGAGTGAAGTAGGATCTCATAGAGTTAGGGGAAGTCCGTACACACCCCTATGAATGGTATTAAGGAATACAATCTGTCATCCACGCAATTAATACACACTAATCAATCGGTAAAAGATAGTTAGGGAGTAAGGAAATCTAAGTAAACACACTTCTCTCCATATTAGTTTTCACAACCATTTATTTTCTTGTTATTTTATTTTATTTGCATTTGTAGTAATTTGGGTTAGTTGACTAGCAACTAATTCCGCCCACTCTTCTAAAATCCGAGATTTTTACTTGCTTTCCTTAAAATAATAAAATACAAAAAGAATCTTTCCTCACCCTTAGACCTATTAGAGTAGTTTTTCAATCCTAACGACACTATTCCCGCAGAGAACGATCAATCCCCCGGTACTTGCCACTACACTATACTACATCGGTCAGGTACACTGCCTGGTGGGGATNTTAGTTGACTAGCAACTAATTCCGCCCACTCTTCTAAAATCCGAGATTTTTACTTGCTTTCCTTAAAATAATAAAATACAAAAAGAATCTTTCCTCACCCTTAGACCTATTAGAGTAGTTTTTCAATCCTAACGACACTATTCCCGCAGAGAACGATCAATCCCCCGGTACTTGCCACTACACTATACTACATCGGTCAGGTACACTGCCTGGTGGGGATTGCAAGCTTCTCAAGATCCCTTGAGAGGTAAAACCCTAGTGCGTGGTCGCAATCCCGCGCATCATCTTCCTAGAATTAGGTTATTATTTCGCTCGTCCATCATATCTGTAACCAAAAAGTCACAAGGGAATATAAACTTGTTTACTCTCAGTAAAACATTATCCACTACTCCCTTAGGTGTTGCTCTAGACATGTCTGCCATTTCGACCATCGACGTTGTTTTCTTAAGGTTGATAAGATTCAATTTTTTAAATAATGAAAATGTCATCATATTAACACTAGCCCCTAAATCAGCTAAAGCAAACATAACAAAATTACCAATAGTGCACGGGAGTAGAAACTTTCCTGGATTTGGTTCTTTTTCTGGCAGCTGGCAGGGTATCCTTTCGTAAGCAAAATTGTTCTCCTGTAGATAACTAACCCCACAAAATTTGTTGCCAATATTTGCTTCTTTTTGGACTTTGTCATCTTCCTCTTGTAGGGACAGAACCTTGCATTCTTCAAAGTCAACTTCGGATTTCTTCATTTGGATATTTTTTGTTAATTGTCCAATTTGAGTTTCAAGGTTCTTAATTGCGGCGTTTTGGTTTTGTAAATTTCTTTCTGTGTCTACATTCCTCTCGTTCATCCATTCTTGGAATTTTTCGTTCTTTCTTGACGACTCCTCGATGTGCTTATTTACCATTTCCTCAAGGCTAGTTTTTTTGTTTTCATAAAATGGTCGATTTTCAATCTTTGTGTAATATCCTTGAGGTCCCACTTGATATTTAGCTCCATTTCCTGGCCCTCGGTGTGTTCTACTAGTCTCTCCAAGCATGGCTTCCTCAACTCTCTTGACTTCTTCCTTAGTCACCTTAGTTTCCTTTCCGTCTTCACGTCCAGACTGGATGGCAGCACATTTTTTTTGAGTTTCTTCATGTCACGCCCAAAGCTTTCAATCTTATTAGTGATTAGAGTGATCCCTTCAGTGTTTCCAGAAATACTCCTACTGCTTCCACCTTCGTACCATTTTTGAGAGTTGTCCGCCATGTCTTCAATAGCCTTTAAGGCTTGAGCAGGGGTCATTCCATGGATTGGTCCCTGAGAATCTAACATTTGGCGGGTGGAGATATTGATCCCTTTGTAAAAAATGTTGACCACTTGTTGTTTGTTGAGATCATGAGTAGGGCACTTGTACAAAAGATCATTGTACCTAGCCCAAGCTTGGTACAATGTTTCATCCCCATCTTGCTTGAAATTGTAAATGTCTTCAAGCTATTTAGCTGTCCTTGAAGGAGGGCAATATCTCTGAATGAAGTGCTTCTTCAGGAGAATCCAAGTGTTAATAGTCCCAACTGGTAACCTATCGATCTATCTCTTGGCTCCTCCGGTCAATGTCATAGGGAATACTCTGAGCATTATCGCACATGAGATACACCCGGAATGTTGAATAAACTAACAATGTAAAGAACATTGTCAATGTGTTCTTGAGCATCTTCCGTCTTGCTTCCCAAAAACGGGTCTTCGTTCCTTTGCTCATCTTTGCCCTGAAAATCATTATAAACGAATAAGATTATGTATCCTAACATATTAATACAAAGGATGAGTAAATTAACACTTAAATAATGGACTTATTTGATGTAATCAAACCTATATCGAAACCTAACAACTTACGCGATAAACCTTCATTTAACGACAACTCGAGAAAATTATCATTTTCAAAACAAAGTTTCCAAAAATTAAATTCCACACTCTTTATATATATAACCCAATGAAACCAAACTCCATGTAACTTACTAACGCTCAAAAGCTTGAATGAAAACTTGTTACGCAACAACCACGAAACACAACACTACACAAGTCATTTCTACACCACCAAGGTGATCAAAATGAACTTATCCCAAAATCAATATTACCAACTCAAATCAATAAAATCACACAAAGGGATTTAGTGCTAAAACACATGTATATCACATATATGCCACACAAAACACCTAAGTTACACCAAGCAAAAGTTAAATGGGTCGATACTAATAGTTAAAATAACCTGCTAAAATCACGGTTGTTACATTGTCCAAATTTGCATAATCAGTTCCTTCTACCATGTAATCAGTAGTTACATGAACTTTCTCACAGTATTTCAACTTTTCATCAATCTTATTGACTGTGGGCTTCACCATTTTCTATTTATCTTCAATCATGACTTTGCTTTTCTTGTTTGGGCATTTCCAGAATACATGGCCATGCCTTTTGCATATGTAGCAGTGTGCTCTTTTCACCTTTAAAGTACTTGTGCTCCCTTCTCCATGATCTTTGACCTTTGCAGTCAATTTTGAAGTATTGAAGGCTTTAATTTCTTTCATTTTTTTTCCTTAACATCTCCTTGCTTTCAGGAGACAATCTTCTCTTCTGACTATTCCATGGAAACAGTCTCTGTGGTGTTTCTCTTTGTAAATATTTCCTTGTGAGGCTCATTTGATCTTGTTTGTGTATTGGCTTCCCCTAGGTTTCTGACCCTTGGCTCTGATACCAATGTTGCATAGGTTGGTATTGGAGCCAATTCCTCTTCATAACATGCTTATAGTTAACCATGATTGCAATATGAATGAAACAATGTTTGGAATAAAGATAGTAAACGATTTAACTTTATTGATGATGAATAGATTAATGTTTACAGACACTTTTCAACCTATATATACTAAGTGAAACGACACATGACAGTTATTCATGAACCATTGTGTCTTTAGACACCAACTGCCATCTAACTAACATAACTTACATAACTGCCATAACTAACTTAACCTATAACTGCTATCCTAAACGGCTGTTTGCTTTGGTGGCCTTTGGCCCAAACCATAACCCATTGCAGCCTCCTGATATGACCCATATTACAAATACTAACTATGCACAATTTCTTTTGGCATATAATGACATTAACTGGTATATACTACATCCTTTGCATCACTTTCGACTCAAAAACTTCCATGTGTATAGTGATATCATAACATAATAGTTGTGATTCATATTGATTAATAGTATTTTTACTTAAACTTTAATATAGAAGATAACAAAAGGACATTTTCCACACAAGGTAACTTCAATCCGTACGCTTATGAATGAGTCAATTTGGGTAATTTATCTGTATCGGGATAGACTGGTAAAGAAGTTGTTTTATCTAGATCTATGATACGTCTTTGAGGATGAATACTAACATTCACGATCAAGCAAGATCTGACCAACAAATCCAGAATCAGATTTTGCTCCATTATTACCAGGTGGTTAGCTCTTGATAATGTTGGGCCTAATAAAACTTAATTACTTTGTAGTTGATAGTCTTCGTCTCAAGCTGAAGTGCATATAACTCTTTTTTTTTAGAACAGCAATTTTAACTATATGTCTTACAATTTTTACGCCATAAATATATCTCACATGTTTTAATCAGGACTTGAACCCGCAACCATTTGGTTGGAGAGCTTCTCACACAACATGGGGTACCATTGGGACACAAGCCCTTTGGTGAAGTGCATATAACTTTGATTCTCTGACCAAGAGCCCAGTCTTAATTGTC
This sequence comes from Artemisia annua, assembly GCA_014162995.1. Classification (NCBI taxonomy): domain Eukaryota; kingdom Viridiplantae; phylum Streptophyta; class Magnoliopsida; order Asterales; family Asteraceae; genus Artemisia; species Artemisia annua. The sequence goes on from LBNU01012363.1 coordinate 29,265, forward strand.
CCTCCCACATAGTATTTCTTGCACTTTCGGTCCAAGTTTAGAAACACTTATATATACAAGAAAGTTATGATCAATCCTTGAACATAAAGACATAAAACCAAGGGGAAGGACCTGACGTCAAAAAATCATCGAACATTTTGGAAGGAACCACCCACTCTTCTTGAAGCTTTTTATTTCCTGCACGTGGTAGCATGAACTGATTAAAGCATATAAACAATCTAATTATGGGAGTTAATATTGGCTAAGTAAACATCTATTGCAAGTTTAATGAATAGTAATCTTTGTTTTATAGATATTTAAAACAAAACTAGTCATGTGAACGAAGCCGTTGTAGTATTTTAATTGGGCATAATGCCACAAACAATGGGACAAGTTTTGCGAGTATGCCTATAGTAAGTTGTGCATAAATTTGAGATAAATATCTACTCTCATAGAAAAGTCGGGTGACATTGACATCTGCTCCAGCAGCATTCTGTAATTGTAAGAACATAACAAGTTAGAAACAACGTCTGCGCCAGCAGCATTTTGGAGATTATTGATTTCATCAAAAACCTTAGCTTGGAAAAGAAGAAGTTATTTCAAGCACATCAACTTTCATGTTTTGAATCCATCATATTCTCTTCATCTTGGTTGATTCTGTTAGTTTTATAGACATAAAATAATAGAAGTGTGTTAGGATCGAACTCGAGATCACGGGATTGCATACTTTACGTATGAAAAGTAAATGAATAATAATTATTATACATGTTAAGAATAATTATTAATAAACACAATACGAGTAACGATCGTTAGTATTTAACGGAAAAGGCTAACGACCGTTAGACGAATATAAGGAAAGAATTATGTGATAATTATTGGAATGTCAAGAAGCTTCCGGATCCCTCTTGGGGACATATGGCCGATCGGTGGAAGGGTTGTAACCCAACCCAAAACCAACTTGAGCTCCAAATAATTATCACTATAAATATAAATCCAAGGTTATTAGTTTTGGACATCTCTTGTACATACACAATAACCCTAAATTGTGTTTTTCTCTCCTTTGTTCTAAGCTCAATCGAACACCCTCTTTTATAAAGGGTTTTCGATTTGTTTTTCATAAAAAAATCTTGTGTTTACTTTACTTGCATAAACTTTTACTTGAAGTTGTACGTGTGTACAAGAACGTGAATCAAACATACTATTATTTGATTCTTGGATTGAATTACAAAAAGGTAAGGGGTAATTCTTGTAATCCTATAAACCCTAATTAGGGTTCTTGATTTGAAGATTTTCTCTTATTAATTCTTATTCGGGCTAGAATCACTACGGTACGTTTAATTACTCTTGGTTAATTAGTTATGCATTATATGATCCTAATTGCTTCCGCTATGCTTTGTTATTGTTTATATATGTATGACATGAGTATAAAATTCCAACAGTGGCATCATGAGCCGTTATAATGTGTAATTAATTACCAAAACACATAAAAAAACGAATTTTGATTGGTTTTGTACATGTTATAATCAATTTAGCGTTTATAAAATCGAAAAACCTAAGTTTTATAAATCGAATTTTTTAAATTTTTAGGGATTTTTGGATTTTGATATTTATTTTGATTAGAAACCCTAAGAAACATGTAGTGTTTATGTAAACGTTCTTGTGACTATATGCAATAATTGTTATGTGGAATCCATGAAAACATGCATGTGTAGCATGGATTCAATGATATATATTTTTAATTGTTAAGATTTTACATATAAATTAATTGATAGATGTCGAATTGGGGAAGACTCCAATATTAAGGAATCAATTATGTGTTAATTAAAACCTATAATTGATTTTTAATATGATTATTGAATTAAGTTTGCATGTGGCTACATGTTTTTATATATATTTAATGGTTATGATATATATGTTTTATTTAGTTGTTTATTTTGTTTAAATTACTTGTTTTTTTTTTAATTGTGTTAGATATGTTTATAAACGAAAAAATGTAATTTTTGTATAAAAAATAATATGGACTAAATAAATGGCGAAATTTGTTTTGGTTTTAAGAGTCAAATTTACAAGGTTTAGTTGATTGATGTTTTTGTACAATAGTGTGTGAAAGGCGGACCGAAATCGCCGTACAACGTGCTTGTAGAGAGGGGTTTTTAAAGATCATGCTCCTACAGGTTCTCTACAACCGCTTGTGCGCCGATCTAGACTTACCTATATCACTATTTTACGTACAATATCATCTTAAGGGTGAATTGACTACAATTCCACTATGATTATCCGAAACACTAAGCTTTAGGGCTTATGCAAAAGTACGATATAGTGGACGATAATTGTTAGTAATTCTTTAATTGGTGAACTTAATACCTCAATCAAAACTTTGTTAATTTGATCTTAGTGAATTGGTAATAAAATTTTTTTGTAAAAACCAATGTTATGAAGTTGTATGCATGCTTCTTCATACATTATTTTGATTACACACATCAAAATTACTATACTTAAAATTAAGTCGAATGCCATCTAATTAAAGAACACTTGAAGTTGTGATTTACGTCATGTGAGAGCTTGGCTAGATGGCAATGGAGAGGTGAACTTTATAATTTCATTACTAGCAGATCAACTGAATTTAATGGAATTATGAGGGTTTGCAGTTTTTAAATTAGACGACATAAATTGAGTAGGAAGTGAGAGCTTGGACTCAAGGCATTAAGATGGGGATGAAACATGCTTACATTGCAAAGGTTTTTGTGAATGTAAATCCCATAATGATCTAGGAATTGCAATATGAAGCCATGGCCGAAAGAACGGGTAAAAACGGGTTTATAACGAAAAAGTTATGTTAAAAACAAGTTATACCAAATTTATATTGAACCATTTGGGACAGCCTGGACATTTTTATAAAATTTAGAAAACTCAGCAACTCATGACTTATTTTTGACAAGGTACTCAGAAAGTTAAGAATAAAAGGAAACCATTGTAAAAAGAACGGACTAAAATGAGT